>JACTTY020000076.1:1800000-2079855 GCA_014595695.2 Epargyreus clarus clarus
CAAAGTCAACCATTAAGTGATTAAGCTTAAACTATAAAGCGCTTAAAAGATATATTTTAAGAGCATTTAAATTGTACTCTGTCGTAAAAATCCGTTATCAACGCGTCAGCCATGCCGCGGAAAATGAACATGTTTACGTTCATTTTCCGCGGTTCCCAGTTTTGAAACGTATCAAGCTTTCGATACGTTTCAAAACTGTTTTCGGAAATTCGGGAATATTTTTTTCAGCAAACAATATAACTCTTTATACTTTAAAATAAAACGTAAAAATAAAAAAAAAATAAGATAATTGATTATCTCGGTACGAAAACACCAATGATTTAGATTATAATTTTTTTCACAAAAATTTTAGAGATTATTTGAGTTTTTTTTTTTATAATATAAGAGTAGCATACAAGCATGCAGTCCACCTGATGGTAAGTGGCTACTGCCGCCCATGGACATCTGTAATCAACCCCAGATAGGATTAGATATTCCTACCTGAGGTCGGCAACAGATGCGCCGCTACCCCTGAGGACTAAGCTGGAACGCCTCGGAAAAGTCTGTCTCCCTTACCACACCCTTCAAACCGGAACACAGCAGCGCCTAACACTGCTGTTATTAGGTAGAAATAGGTGTGGCGGTGGTGCCGCCGGAGTCGAACCACAAAGGGTTCTACCACCTTCAATCATGTGTCATGATTGCGATTGCGATTGCGAGTGTCATGAAATCGGACTGGATATATACGAAAAGATAAATTCATTTCAATCGGTCGAAGCATTGCCGATCACTGATCATACATAAAACATATCCGACGAATACGAGTAGATAGCCTCTTTTATTTAGGAATTCCGTTAAAGAGTAAAAATAAACTGCAGATTTTCTTGAGTTACAAACAATTTTGAAGATGGTAGAACCCTTTGTGGTTCGACTCCGGCGGCGGCACCGCCTACCTTTTCTGTCTCATAACATCAGTGTTAAACGTTGTTGCGTTCTGGTCTGGGTGTGGTAAGGGAGTCATACTTTGCCGAGTCGTTTCAGGTTAGTCCTCAGGAGTAGCGGCGCATCTGTGGCCGACCTCAGGTAGGAATATCTAATCCTAATCCTCTCATTCCCAAAGGTCCTTCTATAATAACAGATACACGTATTTGAAGTCGAGACGTGTTTGCTAAACTTTCATTTTTCACTTCACAGCGTCGGTGATGATAGCCGACGAGATTTTTACGACGAATTTTCTCAAGATTTACCTTTTAAAAATTCATGCGATGCAAGCTACTTTGGATGAAATGTTGGACCCTTAACGGAGTTATGGTGAAATAATTGGAAGTCATCATTGGAATTATATGGAAGTAAATAAAGGCTTTAGGTATAATTAATATTATTTGGCGATTTATACAGATGTCTTATAAAACTACGTATTTTAAATGTTCAGTGTTGTTAAGACACTACGTATTTTAAATGTTCAGTGCTGTTAAGACACTGAACATTTAAAATGCGTAGTTTTCATGATGATTTTTATAACTTATTTCAATTGAAAGCCTTAACCGGTACTCGGGGGGATTCCCCTTATAATAATAACGCTGTTGTTTTACTTACTAAAAAGATCGTCAAGAAATTATTGAATACAAACTTTTACAAACCGAGAGCCTTTAGTTTACTTTTCTGAATAAATTAAAAGTTTAACAAACAAACACAAATGAGCAATTTTACAACAAAAGTGGCAGAGTAACGTTCTTTACAATGATCGAAAATAATTCCCCAGTAGACGATTTTACCTTTTGATACGCTTATTTTAGTTAATACCCTCATATGATAATTGAATTTTCTATCTTCTACCGTCGTTTCTAACAATCTGACCTAAATATAATGACACTGACACTTTAGGCTTTTACTAAATTGTTAACCAAGAAAAATAAAAGATTATTTTTAAAATAAAAGATTATTTTTCTTATTTAATTTTCGAAAGATAGCGTTTGATAGCAGATGCTCCACAATGTTTGAGGACGGGACACGTTTATTTAGTTTTTCATTTTCCGCCTCGCGTCTCCAGCTGATAGCCGGGAAGATTTTACGACGAAAATTTTATCGAGTTTTTTTAACATTTTATGAGATGCTGAATAGGTGGATGGATTTTTAATAAAGATTAACTAGAATAGCGTACTTTAAAATATGACCTGTACTTATTTCATGGATAAAATAGTATGAATTTAGTTGTGTATTCAAGGGTATGAATCTTAATCATTACCAATCAATTTCTGTCCCATTGCTAGGCATGGGCATTGGGCATCTCTCAGAGTGAGACGGGTCAGGCCATAGTCTACAAAGCTGTCTAAGTGCGGATTGGTAGAGTACATACTTTATTAAGAGATTTTTTTGACAAAATTTACAGGTACATGGATACCTCACGCTGTTTTCTTTTACCATTCAAACGAGTAACAATCACTCTTTCACACGCTGTTACTTCGAAACATAAGACTTAGAGATACCTGGGATTTAAACCCTGGACCTCAGCAAAAGTTCCGACCAGTCGGCTATTATTGCGCGCCCTGACTTACGTTCTTATTAAATATATCACCAAAAACAAAAAGTACAAAACATATAACAAACGTTTCCACCGCAAAAAGTGACGACTTTTTATTACACTCGAAGGATCTCCTAAAGTTTTATAGCAGATGCTACACAATATTTGAAGACATACGTTTATTTAGTTCTCATTCTCTCCACCGCGGCGCTAGTGTTGATTGCTGGGGAGAATTTTACGACGAATTTTTATCGCGGATTATTCTTTGAAGCATTTTGTAGGGGTAATTTGTCGGAAGTTTTACGCTTAGCTTAAAATTGGGTAGTCTCATAAGTGATACGATTTAAAGGTGTATCACTTTTAACTGTATTTTAAGGAGTTTTAGTAAGGTAATTTGTTAATGTTACTTGCTAACTTAATTTGTACTTGAAAATGACAATAGTAAGACTACATATTGGTATTACAATAACAGAGATTAATACATGAGCATTTTTTTCTAAAAATTAAAAGAAACTGACCACGTAATAAAAAAAAATAAACAGAGAATGTTGTGTTTTTCAACCAAAAATATAATATATGAAATGTGTCTGGCCAGAGATCGAACCTGGAACCCTCTGGAATTTTATTACCTTTAATGACCCATAGCAAGTATTATATCAATCCCATTACCTCTTCCGTTAATAATTACTATATTAAACATTGACACTGCGACCTTACAAGGGGGATATTTAAAAATAAGAAATTATTTCCATAATTACTTCAAACCGTCATTATTAGACCTCACATGTAAGGAATGCAGTTGGAAGTAATACCTCAATTTATATTTTTTCTTCGTTAAGAAAATAACATGAAATTCCTAGTGTGACCCGCGACCGCCTGACGACTCACGTGGCGGAGCGGCCACCATACCGGTTTGACGCGCAAAGGGTCCCGGGTTCGATCCCCGGCCAGACTTGAATGATGAATTTAGATTTCTGTTTTTGGGTCTGGGTGTTTGTGTATTAGTCTTTGTGTGTGTCCATGGCTCCCACGACACGGAATCCTAGTGTGGAGCTGTGAGTGTAGAAAGTGTTTAAAGCGTTTAACCAACGGTCTGCGTTGAGTCATATACGCAATGCGTAGAAACGCTCATAGCTCGGTGGTAAAACGTATCGAAAAGGATACGTAGGTTACGCACCATTAACTTATAGGACCTACCTTACTGACGAACAAGGTTTCAAATGAATGGTATCATCAGATATATCTAAGACTAAGTTGGAACGCTCTATATTCACATTTGATAATTTTTACGTAAAAATATGGTTTCGTAGCGAAGCTGTGCTTCTGTAGTTGAACTACAAAACGTTTTACAACATACATATATTTACACTGCAATATTAAATAAAAATAAACTTTTTAACATGCAAAAAGTAAACAAAAGGCGGGAAGAAAACCAAAGGTTTTGTAAGAATTAACAGTAAATCTTATGTTCTTACGTTTTTCATCTATTATTGTTTTAGGCGAGAAGGCTGCATGACTAGACGCATGACGCATGGCGCAAGACGCATAACGCATAGCGCAAGACGCATAGCGCATGACGCATGACGCGTGCCGCATGACGCATACCGCGTGCCGCATGACGCAAGTACTTCAAAGATCTAACGTTTCCAATTTGCGATCACCCACCGTAAACACAGCTGTGCCCTTCTAACGATAAAATGTCAAATATAACTACATGGTATAACCGTTCTGTAGTAATAATAAACATGGTTGATCGACCTTTGACCCATGTTTTGGACTCAACGGTCCAAATAAGGTTACCATGAGCTATAAGCTCGCGTAACCCAAAAGGATTTTTAAGAAGGAAATGTTTCTTAGTTGTTAATCAAAATATATCGCGGTGTAAGAGGCAGATGAACGTATTTTGTCAATTTTACAGTTTTGTCAAACAATTTTGTCAATTTTACAGGAGAGCAAAAATAGTGTGAAATCTCGCCACTTCAAACTTAAAACACAGATTATATTATTAATAGAGATAATATACAGTAGTTGAAATAAAAATATTGAATGTAGCGTTACGTCGTTTTGCCATTTCACTAAAGATTACATTGTGGACCGTTTTGTGAAAAAGAAATTATTTTAGATTTTTTATACATACGTTCATCTGACTCTTACACCGCGATATATGGTTTATTAAATATGGTAGGTGGTTATAACTTCGCGTGCCGTCATGGACATCTGTAATCAACTCCATATTTAACTTTCTACCCGAAGTCAATCACAGATGTGTTACCGCATGAGGTCATATGGTAACCTCATATGTAAGTCAGGTAATATCCACACTAACACCGAAACACAAGAACTGCTTCACCTTAGAAATATCTGTGGCGGTGGTAACCGGTTAAGCATACTAACTAACCTATAAAAACATTACAAAAGCGCAGTAGTCACTTTCATAAACCACATTCAAACAAAATATATAATAACGTTCGCGGAAAAACCTCCCCAATAGCAAAAAGCTTCAAACCGGAAGTGGGTATAAATACACGGGGTATTAATTTGTGGACAGTTTAAAATATAGCCGCCGCAAAGCACTTTGCAGCAATTTGCCAGCTGTCTCCTTTCACACGTTGAAATGATAGCTTCGGCGACAACTGGGTAAAGGTATGGTGCGAGTGATAGCGTCAACAATTTATAATATAAGCTTTCCTAGTCACTAAGGGCAAATGTTTCAAATATCTTTTTATAGTTTATCTCCGTATTACAAACTGTATTTTAGTCTTAAAGGATAAAGTTTTAAAAAATATTTCATACATGTATAGTGTTTTATTGTATATCTGTATAATACAAGGAACTCCGAATTAGGGGTTTCATATTTTCAGATGATCGTGGCCTATATTATTATAAAATAAATTAATAACAAAATCGTTTAACCGATTTCCAACATGATCTATCACAAATAAAAAGATATATTATATGGTTATTATACCAATAGACACAAGAGTTTAGAAAATAGTTGTCTGAAATAGCAGTGATTTTAATATTTTTGGTAAAATAAATATTTTCATTTACACAATGACCTAATAAATGACTAAAGTTTCCACCGTTAAGCAGTAAAAACTGTTAAATTTCTAAAAAGACTCAAACGAATAAATAAATGAAACTGTAAAGTAAATATACGCTACCCGCTTTCACTCGCACCATACCTTACATCGTATATTCGTAGCGAACAATATCTATGCAAAAGAACTGACGACAGCTGCAAAAAAACTGTAGTTACATACACATCAAGATAGACTGTACTTGCATACATATTTAACTTTAAGTTAAATCAATAAGTTACGATAACATTTGTGTGCCAGGAGACTCTTAGAAGTCTTAGACAAGGTAATAACTAGGACTCAATTCGACCTTTATGATTCGACTCCGAAAACCCTTCCGCCACTTATATTTTTGGCTATTATCATAACAGCAGTGTTATGAGCTGTTCTGATTGGAAGGATGTGGTAAGGGAGATATACTTTTCCCAGGCATTTAAGCTTAGTTCTCAGGGGTAGCTTCGCATCTGTGGCTGACCTCAGGCAGGAATATCTAATCCTATCTGGGGTTGATTACAGATGTCCATGGGCGGCAGTAGCCACTTACCATCAGGTGGACTGCATGCTCGTCTGCTACTTCTATATAATAATGAAAAGGACTTCGTACCCACTGCCGTGGTTTCCTAAATGGTTGAGGTCTAAGAGATTGCTAGAACAATTATTCGCGAGTTTAAAAAAAAATTGTGTCCAATTTGAACCTCGGACCTCGGTGTGAGAACTTTAAAACATATTTTTAATAACCAAAAATGCCCGGTCTTTATAAAACGTGCAATTTCATTTCCGTTTATTCAGAACATACAAAATTAAAATTTTACATTACAAATACTGTAATGTAAAATAAAGGCCGCAAAATCCGGCGAGGTTTACAATTTTTGCGCAAAATATTATTTTATTTATAAGTATCACTTTATTTTTAAGTCGTATACCGTCAATGGAACCACAATCAAATTGAACGAAATGAAAATTAATATTAATGTTTCATTATTTGTTATATTAATATTTTAAAAAATATTTTCCATGCAATTGTGAAAATATTGAAAAAGTAAATCTTAAATAAAACAGAATGTTAAATAAAATCAGAGTGACATTTTCCATTAAAAATATTTTCCATCACAAGTCTAGTTAATTAATAGTTATAATTGAGAAAAGGTGAGAGGGGCCTAGGCCATAGTCCACCGTGCTGGCCAAGTGTGATCTCTTAAGCGCGTATATTCCTCACGATGTATTCCTTCATCATTATATCAAGTAATAATTATTGCCTTATATAATAATTATTAAAATAATTATTGCCAAACTGAGAAAGATTGAGGTACGTGCCTGGGATTCAACCTCAGACCAGCGATCGAGAGTTCGAATTTAACCATGATGTACCGACTAATAAACAGCACCAACACGCTTCCCGGCGCGTTAGCGTGCAAGCTGGACAACCCGCTTTGGAGAGTCTGGTACACATAGGGTGGGTTGCATCATGTAAGGGTGTACTTCCGTTTAGAACATACCTCCAATCGATCTGAATTTTGGTACACATATGGATTTTGGCTCCCTAATTAAGTTTTTTAGCAATTTGACCCTGAAAATATTATTTGCGGGTATTTTGAGTACGATATTCTTCATCTGCGGGTCGAAATCCATAGGTGTACCAAAATTCAGATCGATCGGAGGTATGTTCTAAACGGAAGTTTATCCTCATGTAATTTTAACATTTACAGAAGCCTAACCAACCGTCAAATGAATGGTTAAAAAATAATTAGTTGCACCATTTTAGTTGAGGTTGAAATTACGTCATAACTAATACTTAACTTTAACTTTAACTCGAAATTGATCGGTTAAAGTTACTGTATTTGTCAACTTCCCTATCTGTCAAAGTCGACCAAAAATTGCGGTGACAGCGACACAAATGACGTTAATGACAAATCAATTGATGCAACACAGAATTTTTACATTCCATCGCTACCGTCGAAGTTACTGCTATGTTTAACTTTAACGCAAGCTTTAACCGGGCTTTCGGTGCAACCCACCCATAGTGTACACAGAATGGTAGTAGTTGTATCTTATTTTTGTATTTTCTTTCTTTTGTTTTGTTTTGTTGTATGTTTTCTGTACTAACACCATAGATTAGTAAAGATACTTCGTCGCCTTGAAATTGAATGAAGCCGCAAATGGCTTATTATAGCAAGTATTTTTTTTTAAATCTTGACAAATAAAAACATTTTTAGAGAAAAATTACGAATAAATAACTAATACTGCGAAATTTACATAATTAATAAATAAGTATTTCAAATATTTTAGGGACATTTTAGCACGGAGACGTGGCAAAACTTTTTTACGCAACTATTTCAATTCTCAAAACTGGGTACATTTTCTTGTTAGGAGTGAGTAATCTTTACTAATCTATGACTAACATAGGATAAGTTACTCTGTACTAACACTATTTTATGGACATAAGACGTGTGGTCCGAAATAAAAAAAAATATTATTAATAAACCACAAGGCTATCACTACATGCACCAACTATTATTGAACAAAAAAAGCAAATTTTGCATCCCGCGACCAATATTTCGGCCCATTCGACCGTTGTATTGGATTCTACAAGAAACAAAAAGTTCTCAAATTAAGTTCTTTTGAGTTCGACAGTTGGAATTTATGTCGATGGGAAATCGGGGGAAAATTCCCAGAAAGTAATTTCTTTTCTGTAATTTTTTCCGAGTGGATCGTTACTGTTGTTCGTTTTTTATTCGCGAAGCGGTAAATATTTTCGATAATCCGATATTTATTTTCGAATTGTCCGAATGGGGCATCTTGTGTAAGTCAAAAAGGACTGGATGGTGAATGGGGATACAATGGAAATTCCGGATGACGTGCTTTTGCTGTTTGCGATTGTGTTTTTGAAAATTTCTCAATTTTAAATCGAAAAATGATAATGCTGTACTGACTTTTGTTCCTTTCTGTTGTTCCTGCTTGGTGTTATAGTAATAAAATTTAAGATAAATATAAAGGTGTCATTTTCGTAATTCGACTACTAATTTTCATCTAACAAAATGAGTTCTCGGTTGAAAATTGTCGTTTTCTTTCGAATTACACAGAGTAACACACGAGCGACAGAGAGCTAATATATACAAGTGACAGTTTGTGTCATCGACGTGGACATTACTTGTCGGTGTCCGTAGTCGGTCATCGGTCGCTGACGACATGCGATGGTCGACAGCAGTCGCTGGCAGTGGCTGGCAACTGACGGCAACAGTCGTTTATGTGTTACCTTTAGTTTTCTGAGGTAGCAACGTATATATGACGCAAAGCATATGGTTAAAATTGGTATTTTATCTAAATATATATAACTCAAAGGTGACTGACTGACATAGTGATCTATGAACGCACAGCCCAAACCATTGGACGGATCGGGCTGAAATTTGGCATGCAGGTAGATGTTATGACGTACGCATCTGCTAAGAAAGGATTTTGATCAATTCTTTTCCCATGGGGATAAAATAGGGGATGAAAATATTACTTCGTAACGCGAGAGAAGCCGCGAGCAAAAGCTCGTTCCTATATTTTTGGGCTGCAGTGACCATCTACCATTAGATAGACTTCACTCTCATTTGCTTCCTAACCATTTCGTACAAAAAAAGTTAACCAAGAATCAAAACTCGAACTTCACTACCATACTACTTATCTACACGAAGAATGTACGTGTTTTGGTACAAAATTCCCGTTGGTGTTAGTTCCAGATTTTAGACGATCAGTTTAGGTGTTAGGCGCATTAGGCGAGGCGCCAAATGCGCAGATACCCTCTCCCGTCCTATAACGAGCTCGTAGAGTGAAAATATTAATGTAGAGTATGAAACGCTCGAAAATCAACTCAAATGGAAAAAAATGTATGTAAATACTTCGATGTATTTTTAAAGATAGAAAGAAAGAAAACACTGTGTACGTGCGAGTGATACGTGTATGCGTATGCGTATGTGTGCGTGTGTGTGTGTGTGTGTGAGTATGAACATATGTGTGGCAGAATGAGTGTGAATATGAATGAAACAGTCAAAGGCAAGGCAAGTGTATTTTGCTTGTTGTTTATTAAGATGTTAGAAGCGGGTGACTTACATGGCGAGGCGAGGCGATCATCTTAGTCTTTAGTAGTTCGTAATCAGCTTCAAGAAGAACCCCTGTTGAATACGAGTCTATACGGACAGATGAACTACAAACTTATTTGCTATTGCAATCGTACAATAAAATAATCGTTACTAATGGTAGTGATTCTTGGGTTGTGGTAGCCAAAATTATCAAATTTAGCTTAGATAACTTTAGTGCTCAAATATATGTTCATACAGACTTTTCTTACGACTCTAGATCCTATCTGGGGTTGATTATTAACATCCAAGTGATACAATTGATGTTTTACTTTTTCTATGATTATTATTTTACCTGCTATATATTTAAGTAGTTGCTAATTATTATTTAAGTAGTTAAGAATGCTCTTAGCTACATTGACATTAAAACAATAGTAATCATATTTAGGTACTTTACGAAAATGTCTAAAGTTGAAATCGATTTTACTGAACAAACTACCAGACTAGCAAATTTTCAACCGTTGGCTGATTTAGGGGTCTATTTTCAACGGATCCCTAAAACAAAATGTCTTAGAATAAAAACAAGTTAGGCAAACTTTCTTCAACTCCAAGATAATAATGTCAAGAATTTCATTACAGTTGTAAAGTAGTACATTAGACATGTAGAAAGTCTTTCAGGACTAAACTTTTACATGTTTATAACTTAGCTAATACTAAGAATTAATTGGATAAATAAAGGCTTTAATAAAGTAACATTCATTAAAGGTCTCAACTTCGTGTTTTGTTTTTTTATAATATAGGAGTAGCAGACGAGCAATCCACCTGATGGAAAGTGGCTACTGCCGCCCATAGACATCTGTCAACCCCAGATAGGATTAGATATTCCTACCTGAGGTCGGCCAAAGGTGCGCCGTTACCCCTGAGGACTAAGCTAAAACGCCTCGGAAAAGTATGGACATCTGTAATCAATCCTAGATAAGATAACATTCGTATCTAGGATTTGCCACAGATGCGCCTCGAATAAGTATGTGTCTTACTGATTTTATTAGGCAGAAATAGTTGAGCGAATCCTCCTCCGGAATCGAAATACAAAGGGTTCTACCAGCTTTGCCTTATAAAAATGACTATAAGGCGTCTACTGTTACCTATATGATCCACGTTACTAGAGTCGGTAAAGTTCCACATAAGCTAACAACATTTCCATTCGAAAGGCAATCGAGTTGGGTATTTATTCGAATAAACTTCAAGTTGGAAACGAAACTGCTTTTAGACTTCATACTTATTTCTTTTCACACTTTCCTTACGAGTTTCTCGACGACCGATAACGATGTAATCTTAAAAGAGTTGTTACACTTTCCGATCCGGTATCGGAGCACGTGAAATGTGTTTATTGTTCTGTTAAATATCGGTAAGGCATGCTGCTGCCACGTCCTCGACGTTGTGCCGAAGACCATCTCGAGGCCATTATAGTGGGTAAAAATCCCACATAAGTTTGTAGCTCCCATGGCAGTGAGTACCTTTTGATGTTCTAACATGGACAAGAAACGAGACGTACTTCTCCAATAAAAATTGTGGCAGAAGTAGGTGTCTGGGTGGAGTCATTCGTGGTTTCGAATGATCATAGGGCATTGCATTGCATCATAGGGCATTCAACATGATATAAACACTGATATATTATGATATCAATTTGACAGTCTGAATATGTCGAAGCATAGAACAATCTTGATTGAACATCTTTGCAACGATATATTTTTAAAGGGTATTTATATTTTACATTTACCGAGCCGATTATATCTAACGGAAATCCGAGGGTGGAATAAATAAAATACTTTTTATTTTATTTTAAACTGATTTGAATTTTAAGTTAACCGTTATTTCAGATATCGGATCTGATATCGAACTACAACCGATTAAACTTCTCTAAGTACCATAATATGACTTCTCTGTTGTATTTTGGGCATATTATATATTTTGGGTACTTATTATTTATTGCTTATTATTTCAGCCATATAATAGCGTTCACACTTGACCTTTTCTCTTCATTCTGTAAATACGTAGGTTGAAGAACAATAGCACCTACTCCTACTATTGTACATTTTATTACGAACTAGTTTTTGCCCGCGGCTTCGCCCGCGTTTAAAAGAAAATAATATGGCATACTAACATACATAAAACTGAAAATTCGTACCTTCATTGAAAGGAAAGTGTCGCCATCTGGCGAAAATTTGTTCGTACCAACTCTGAAAGCTTCGTGGGCTCATGGAAAACAACTTTGCTAAAGATCATCACTTGATCAAATGCATAGTTTACAATTCAATTCTTACTAATATCGATTAAAATAATAGACTTTTTGGTCCAAAAGATCGATTCTCCGATTAATCGATCTTAGATCGCCATCCCTAGTTCCCGTGGGATTTCCGGGATACAAACTAACCCATGTCCTTTCTCGGGTCTCAGACTATCTTTGTACAAAATTTCATTAAAATCGGTTCAGTGGTTTAGGCGTGAAGAAGAGACAGACAGACAGACAGATAGAGTTACTTTCGCATTTATAATATTAGTAAGCATGTGAACTGTCTTCAAGACACGTGTACTTCCGTATAATTAGAAATCATAATCTTAGAATGTGGCGAATTATTTATAGCACCATTATGTTTATTACAATTACAATTTGTGGGTTTATCAACATTGTTTGTACTGTAACGCCCACACTTTGTGTAAAATAGTATAGTATGAAAATCAAACGTGTTTTACCCATCTGTGGATGGTAATATTTGTCGAGCTTTTTTTTATAATATAGGAGTAGCAGACGAGCAGGCAGTCTTCCTGATGGTAAGTGGATAGTGCCGCCCATGGACATCTGTAATCAACCCCAAATATGATTACATATTCCTACCTGAAGTCGGCCACAGATGCGCCGCTACCCCTAAGGACACTGGAACGCCTCGGAAAAGTACGTCTTCCTTACCACACCCTTCAATCCAGAACACAGCAGCGTTTAACTGTTATAAGATAGAAATAGGTGTGGCGGTGGTGCTGCCGGAGTCGAACCACAAAAGGTTCTACCACCCTTATTGTACCCGTATAGTTGTCTTATGTTTTGGCGCTGCAGTTCCATTTGGACTTGGCGAATTTTTACATAACTATAAGGTGAAGTTGTTGTCAAAATTATAGCAATAACATACACTATATTTTTAAACAGTCCGGTATTTTTTGATTCTCTAGTTATTAACGTTAATTATTAATAACGCAATAAAATAAATGAGTACATTAATTATGAACTGGTAATGAAATGTATTTATCGGATATTTGAGCTAAGCTCGCGATTATCATCAAATATCACGATATATCTGCCGTATCATTATCGGATTGGACTGTGTGAAAACCACTTATATAAAACATGTCATTTACTTAATGTAGCATATAAAATAGCTAACCAATGAAATAAAGATTCGTGTTTGAGAAAATAAGAATGATTTTATATTTAACAACTTAACCATTCTTATTTAAAACTAGCTGGACCCGGCAAACGTTGTGTTGCCATATAAATAAAATAAATTAAGGGTGAACAACCCTTATCTTTTATCACAACTTTTCGAGTCACATCGAGTGTTATAAACGTAGGAGTAGACAAATATAATCAGAAAGCTTCGAACTGCTAAGCTATCGGGAGTTACACGTGTTATTGTGAGTCAACCATAAAAGATAGACGTATGCTGTCGTGGGATATTTTTATATAATTTTAAGGAGAACATTTCCATTTTACATCATTTCTGTGTAGCTTTAACCATTAAGGTTTCACACGCGATGAAAGCTTAAAAAATGGAGTAACATCTCCCGTTTTCCTATATTTATATTCCGTATATTTCCCATCACTGCTCTGCTCCTATTGATTGTAGCGTGATGAAAAGTATACAATAACCAGCTCAGGAGTATCAAAAATAATTGTGCCAAGTTTCATTAAATTTATAAATTTATAAATATATATTATTAAATTTTTGGCATCAGTATCGATCCGTAATCACACCCTGATAGTTATTTTGGAAATATATTTCATGTATAGAATTGACCTCTCTACAGATTTATTATAAGTATAGATAATATTTTCAATATTTAAATAAATCACTAACCCTTAAAACATGGTAAAACTTTTATGATTCTACTCAGACGGCACTACTGTCACACTTATTTTTTTATCTTATAAGCTATTATATGTACATACTCTATAGCTGGTTTCAAGCATGTTAAAGTCTGATATGACACGAGGCATTTCAACTTAGTCAAATACCTACCAATCAAGGTTAAATATACCGAAATATTAGAGCCGCCAAAAGTCAAACGAAATCATGTCAATATGAATAATACAAATTTGCTTGCCCTTGTTTCGACTATAATTTAATATCACCAGCCCCCAAACATTTTAATACACTTGTCTCACTGTCTAAGAGTAAAGAGGTAAGCGAGGAAAGAGATTATCGTTGTCAAACTATTACTGTCCCACTGCTGGGCACGGGTATCCTCTCAGAATGAGAAGAGTTAGTCCTTAGTCCATAGTCCCCTTAGTCATCCTTAGTCCATTAGTCCATAATCAATCGCGCTGGCCAAGTGCGTATTGGTAGCCTACACATATTCATGACAACATTTTTTAAGATTTATCAGTTATGCGGGTTTCCTCCCGTTTTCCATCATAGTTGAATGAAGTAAGAATTAATTAGGACGCGACATAATTTTGAAAAATCAAAGGTACGTGCCTGGGATTCGAACCACAGACCGTTCGATCTAGTTACCGAGTTTCGACTAATAGGCTATCATTCTAACTATAATCGCTTATCTTTTCTAGTGAAACAACTCATCAACCCCTAAATATTCGAAATCAGTCCTAATACAGAAATTAGATTAACCCGCCTAATGAAATTCAATCTATGGCATTGTCGAACACTTGTTAATTATAACAGAAATCGATACTTCCATTAACGTTTGACATATAATTAATTATGGGCCTGATTTATACTATTAACGAGCTTTTGCCCCCGCCTTCGCTCGCGTTATAAGTAATATTATTAACTAAGAAGATTTATACAAACTTTTATCCCCTATTATATCCCCTTGGGGGTAGAATTGATCAAAATCCTTTCTTACCGGATGCCGACGTCATAACATCTACCTACATGTCAAATTTCAGCCCGATCCGTCCAGTGGTTTGGGCTGTGCGTTGATAGATCACTATATCAGTCAGTCACCTTTAAGTTAAATATATTTACATAGCGATTGCTAGCGACTTCGTACGCGTAAATTATAACATGCTAGAATACAAACATAAACCCTATTTCATTCCATCAATATTGATTTTTCAAAAAAAAATCAAAACATTTTTTTTAATAAAACCAATCCAACCGACTAGTATGTCACTACAAAGTAAATAATTCAAATAAACACTTATTTAGTACATATTTCTGAAGTCGGCGCTAAATGTATTTCGTTGGATAACGATGTAAACAGCGTGTGCACGCGACGAATACATAACCTCTCTTCCTTTGGGAAGTCGGTTAAAAAAGGGTGTTTCATTATATTTAAACAGAATAAATACAAAGTTTCATACTTTCATTGTTTTGTGCCTAACAAAGATCTATAACTGAATGTTTCTAGTAGACAGACATTATGTAAAATGTCTATTTTTGGTAAATCATTAGATAGATTGGTTATAAATAACGGGCATTAGTCTTCAAGCATAGATTTTTTCATAGATAACCAGTGTAACATATACCCCCACAAAGAATTTGAAAAAAGAAGAAATGTAATCGTTACTGGATATTAGAAAAAGTTATTTGTAAATAAAAATAAGATGTCAACAATCATACCACTGATTCCAATTCTAAAGAAATACTTGGGGTCTACCCTCACTTACCGCCAAAAATCGGGTCGATTTCACATTGAATAGTATAACTATTGCATTATGTATTTCAGAAATAAGGGAATAAAATAAACGATTACATTTTTTTTGAAACTATGTTGATATTAGTACAGATATAGGTATATTGCATATTAAAAATTGTACTACAAAGCTGGAGTAGAGGTTTCTGACTTCAATTCCTGAGCAGGCAGAGTTTAAACGGGTAAGTATCAAAATTCTGGGTTTCTAAAGTCTGGGTGGAATTTACACGTCATTGTTTGCATCTATGGCACTTATCACGGATAAGATCTACATATGAGTGTCTGGGGTTCCGGATCGAAGAACCAGAAAGAATTGTACGATCCAACTTGAACGCCAGATGATGATTGTATGGTATGACCCAATTCTCGTCGCAGCAGATGAGTAGATAAAACCACCAACCCTGCCTTCCAAGTCGATCTGCGGACTCGGAATCGTGTCAGGTATCATGCGCAAGACGCTGTTACGGACCTCAAAGAAGAGCTCTTTGCACTTCACAATGCACACACGATAGCACGGCTAGTCCATGTGGAAAACAGGAGCGAAAGGACACGAACAGAACATCTGTTCCCGCCGAGCGCAAGACAACGACTGGTCGCACGAAGCGACATTGACAAGACAACTTCGGTGGAATATTTACATCTACCCACGTAGTTGCCAAGGAGTGAACAGAGCGTGTTTAAAGCAAAATAAACATAATATTATGTCGTTTTCTTAATGATTTTCTATTTTTATAATGTTTTGTTATTTCATTAAAAATGTTTATATTAAAGTGCTAAATTTAGCTAAGTGTAATAAAAACATTACTTTCTACGTCTTAAGTTTTACGTATAACTCCGACCATTACGATACGATACCATCCAGATAAAAGGGGTGCCACCCTCGGCCACATGTGCCGCATGTACGACTCTCAGCGTCCTATTGTCCGGAGCGAACGCCAAGAAATAAGTTTTTAAGTAGTGTGCGGATGTCATCTGCTTATTGAACTTGTATTGAAGAAATAGTGCGGATGTGCCTTGTTTTGATTTAAAATAGAAACAGTAATAGAACTTCACAATCTAGTCACTGCTGTTAGACATTGCCAATTAGTAATAAGTTGTTTTGAAATATTAATCTATTCGTGATAGTGTCAGTGTGAAGCGGGATAAAAGATTTTTTTGTATGAAAGTCTTTTATCCCGCAGATCCTATGTATTAAATTTCTTTATATTTTAGCTATTTTCCATGTCAAAAAAGCGGTACCCTGTAATCATCATCAACCCATTACCGTCCCACTGCTGGGCACGGGTCTCCTCTCAGAATGAGAAGGATTAGGCCATAGTCCACCGCGCTGGCCAAGTGCGTATTGGTGGACTTCACATACCTTTGATTTTTTTTTTTTTTATAAATCTCTGGTATGCGGGTTTCCTCACGATGTTTTCCTTCACCGTTTAAGCACGTGATAATTAATTTCTAATACGCACATAAATTTGAAAATCAGAGGTGCGTGCCTGGGATTTGAACCTCGGACCCCTCGATCGAGAGACCGCGTTTCTTAACCACTAGGCTATCACTGCTTATTATTGCTTATTATTGACCCTGTAATTATTGGGTACAAATCTGCACAGAAAAAAATACTGTAATGACGCTAAAGTTTTTATTTATTTTATTGAAGCAGCAAACGAGAATACTTCTTCATCCAGTATTGCTTTCCTACTGGGGCATGGAATACCTCCCAGAATTTTAGAGTCTTGGTTTAAGTTTACGTTATGTTTACAATTTACGTTTAGTTTACCACGTCACAGTATAAGAAACTTATTTGTACTGTGACCACGTTAACTAAATGCAGGTTGGTAGATTTCAAATACCTACGAGTCATTGTTTTTCTTCACTATGATTGCTCACTTATATCTAAAACATAAGTTTGAAATAAGCGTTAACTCTCGTAAACTCATACCCCAAACCTACTTAAACAGGCCAGAGTATAATAACGTTCATAACGAAATCCTTAATCGCAAAAATATTATGTAGAACAAGATTTATTTTTCAACAATAACAAAGTTCTTTCGTAAATTTGTTTGCGTTGCTTTTTCATGGCTAATCCGCTCCATATATTTTAATGCCCTGTTTAATGATGAAGGTCAAATTTTATTTGAAGGGTGGAAATTTTTATTGCTACGCGGATGTACTACCCTTTATTGGGGTTGTTAGTTATGGTCTGTGAATATAAATTTAACGTATGTTAAACATGTTTATGTTGAACATTTGCTCTTTTTATTATACGAGCTTTTGCCCGCGGCTTCGCTCGCGTTACGAAGTTATATTTTCATCCCCTATTTTATCCCCTTAGGCGTAGAATTGATCAAAATACTTTCTTAGCGGATGCCTACGTCACAACATCTACCTGCATGCCAAATTTCAGCCCGATCCGTCCAGTGGTTTGGGCTGTGCCTTGATAGATCACTATGTCAGTCAGTCACCTTTGAGTTATATATATTTAGATATACAGTTTTTGCCTACAACATACAAGCTTTAAACCCCTACTTTACCTTCTTAGGGTATATTTTACAAAAACAATGTAACAAGGAATTTCATTATTTCCAACAGAAATCCGCATACTAAGTTTTAAAGAGATTGCTTCATATTTGGCGGATTTCATACTAAAAATACACCCCCACCAAAATACACCCATACACTTTGGGGTGAAATTTCCTATTGTCCATATTTCACGTTTCTCTCTAGTAGTTTAGGCTCTGCGATGATGTATAAGCCAGTCAGTGTTTTTGTACTTATAGATTCGCAACTAATATACAAAATGAAAGGCCTAACAAACAATTAAAGATTACGATTTAGTTATGTCTCAAATGTTACCACAATCTTACCACTACAATTTACAAGAATTCATTACCAACTATGTTCAAGTAATATGACTTTCAAGCATTAAAATACACCTACAGTCCTGGGCGGTAAGAACACTATTGGTAAATTTCTCAAAAAAATTGCTCAAAATTTGATAGATACAAGGTCCTTAAAATACCTTAGTTCTCAACTGTAGCAACACCTCTAGTTTTTGTAGATGACTGTCCAACATCAATGCATTTGTAACTTCATTCACATCAAAAAAGTTTGAATACCGAACGAATACATGTTCTTTACACCGCGCCACTAAAATAGGGTAAAACTCCCCATTTCCGTACGGAACCCCGCGTGAACTAGACCCGCTCTGATTAAAGTTTGCTCGCACTCTTTATTTGAAACTGTTCCCTTCATGGGTGCATAATATGTGTGTTCACCCCACTTTATATTGTTAGAGGGACGCTCGCGGGAATCATCGTTAACCCATTACTATTCTACTGCCGGGCAAGGATCTCTTCTTGGAATGAGAGGGGTTCAGACCATCTAACTAAGCTCTACCTTAGCCCTCTTAGTTGCGAGAATATTTTGGTATAAATACTTTCATGATCTGCTGATGATGATGATGGTTGTTCTCCCGTGAAGGTTGTACGTTCGACACACGCAAAGTACTGAATGAGATGTCTATTCTAATTAAAAACATTTGACTTAGCGTTTAAAACATAAACACTCAAATAACATCAATGCGCACTTGGTGAATAGGTATATTTCCTTAACTATTCTTTAAGGAGACACTTTCCCAGTATAATGATATTGGAAGAACATCACTATACTTTTATTTTAAGGATTTTCCGAGATTTACGGTTTCATGGTCACCCTAAATATAAGGGTATATTCAGGTCAAATTGCTAGAAACCGACGGTTGCGCCGCAAACAGAATAACTATTAGTTTTATTAGAGTTTTACCACTTTCGTAATATCAACACCAGAGGCTTGTGGGCATGAAAAACATTATATGAACACTAACTTGTACCCATCATTTTGTTCGTATTATGTAAACTTTTTTAATATACATACAAGTTTAAAGGTAGAGCCCTATATCGTTCGATTCCAGAGGTTCGAGAGAGAGAGAAGCATTGCTGTGTTCCCCTTTGAAGGGTGTGGTAAGGGAAACATACATATCCGACGTGTTCCAACTTAGTCGTCAGGAGTACCAACGCATCTGTCGCCGACTTCATATGGGACTCGTATCTTATCTACAATTGGTCCACGCAGCAGTAGCGTCATACCATGAGGACTACTTGCTCGTTTTCTTCATGTGTTACAGGAGCTTCTTATCATCAAGTGTTCCTTATATAAGAAAAATAATTCCTCATACATCAATCTGTTTGGCCGAAAATCGAACCCCAAACTCTGCATTTAATTTTATAGTGATATTCGCGCTATTAAATTAGTTATTTCAGTACCAAGTGACAATACACAAACATCTTGGCAAGTCAAAGATTTTTGTTCCCACCTCAATATTGATTCAAGCGACCTCATCAAGAAACTTCAAGGCCCACGAAGCCATTAAAACTTGCTACTTCTATTTGTGTTAGATTATTACAATCCCTAGTCCTATTTCGTACTGTTGTTACAGCCTGCCACTGATACCCTGGTGGCTTAAGTTTGTCTCCTAAAATTTGGGTAGAAAGTTTGGTTTAGGTTTAAACTTGGAAATTACTTAATAATACATGCTTATATTTTTCTCTAATGGTCTGGATGACGTCCATTCATTTCTATTCCATTGAGCATGGGTCTCCTCTCAAGCTCAAGGGTTTTAGGCCAATTTCAAGTGCGAATCACAGTCACAGTCACAAGGGATAATTAATTTCTAGTATGCAAATAATTTGAAAATTCAGAGGTGCGTAGGGTTCGAACCTCGGACCTCGGACCGGTGACTGACGGGCCGAGTTTCGACCACAGAGAAAATATGTTAAAAAGGTTAAGAGCTAGACTCCGCAGTCCTCTATATTACCATTATTTATCGAATCAGAATAAAATGCTGATAACGATGTAAATAATACACTTACAACAAGACCAGTAAATTGAAAGTCTTGATAACCTTTAAGAACATTTGAAACGCCCAAATGGTTTTTATGGTTTATTTTCACACGTCGGTTGACTTAGTGGAACCAATTAGTGATAAGAAAATCTCATGAAGAACAGACGTTAATACCGAAAATAATATTATCGAAATAAAATTCTTCTTCGAAAATTTTAGAAAATGATTTTAAGTGCGGAAAAAATGTGCAGTGTAATTTTCTTCTTGGTGCTGTTTAGATATGCTTTATCAGTCGGTGAAAAGGCGTATAAAGCTTGCAAGAGATATGGTCAATCTATGCTCGAATGCCACAACGTACTGTATCCTGACAAAAGAGTGCGGGTTCCTATCGACCTACTCCTGTACCCGCATATGGTGCTGATAGGATTCCGGAAGAGTACTGAACAACCGCCAGCTTGGAAGTGTGGTGGAACGTTGCTCAGTGAGTCCTGGGTGCTGACAGCGGCTCATTGCGTCGAAGACCCAGCTAACGGACCAGCGAAAATCTTAAGAGTAGGGACAGCGACATTCGAATTCGATGAAGTCGATGAGCTAGCTCAAGAGAGGAACATTGCTGAAATCGTCACTCATCCTGGATGGAAGCCACCTTCCAAATATCACGACCTATCCTTGATGAGAGCTGATCCTGAGTTTATTCTGAGCCGTGATATCCGTATCGCCTGTTTATCTTTAAAGGATGATATTGGGAACGCCAAATTAACCGTTATCGGGTTTGGAACGACCATGTCTGGCGCTGCAACAGGTAGCCAGACCTTAATGAAGGTGGACGTAGATTTAGTGGATAGTCATATCTGCAACCGATCGGTTAAGTTTATGATCAAACGGAAGATTTTGGAGCAGGGAATAACTGATAACCAACTGTGCGCTGGGGACTATATGAATGGAGGACGTGATACTTGTCAAGGTGACTCTGGTGGTCCTTTACAAGTGATGGAAGATAGAATAGACTGCATTCACACCTTCCCTCTCCACACTCTGGTGGGTGTGACGTCATTCGGTAGAGACTGTGGCAGGAAAATGGCTCCTGGTGTCTACACTAAAGTGTTTAAGTACGTTGATTGGATTGAAAATATCGTTTGGCCGAATTAATCGAGGTATTTAAGATACTATATACGAACAATTTTTATAGATGTTTGACATTAAACCTCCTATTTGTGCATGATACTGTTGATTTTAATGTATTTTAAATACATTGGAAGATAGTGTTCCATGATCAGAGGTAGCCTCGCATCTACAAACTCAGATCATATCAGGGTTTAGGTTTGCTATTAGACTAAGTGGACTGATAAAGTTATCTGACTATAGAGTCAGCAGAAATACTTGACTTAATGAGTGTGGAATAATTAGCGCTTTAGTCCAAGATATGAGAAAACTACACATAGAAATACTTAAAACTTCATTACATTATTTCAAGAATAAATTTAATAAACGAAATACTCCAGCCTCTGTTATGAGAATTAAAATGTAAATAAAAGATTATGCATCAGATACAAGGTAAAGCAACGCTATTCGCAAAAAATGTTCTCTCCTTCCCCAAGTCACGAAACACACCAATATCATCTGAATGCATAATCTCACTTCTGTGTTCTATTCCGAACGAGTAGCGATAAACGATGTATTCGAAAAAATACTCAAACTGTAAATGTTTTGAAAAGTTGTTGTTTTGAAAAGAAAAGGTGGTAGAACCTTTTGTGGTTCGAATCCGGCGGCACCACCGCCACACCTATTTCTGCCTTATAACAGCAGTGTTCAACTTGCTGTGTTCTGGTTTGAAGGGTATGGTAATGGAGACTTACTTTTCCAAGGCGTTCCAACTTAGTACTCAGGAGTAGCGGCGCATCTGAGGCCGACTTCAGATAGGAATATCTAATCCTATCTGGGGTTGATTACAGATGTCCATGAGCGGCAGTAGCCACTTACCATCAGGTGGACTGCAAGCACGTCTGCTAGTCCTATATTATAAAAAAGTGAGATAGAACTGTTTTAAAATAGCTTTAGCTTCATGTACTTTATTACAGTAAGTTGATTGCATAATAAACTCTTATCAAAAATGTATGATATTGAGTTTCTTTAATCACTTATATCCATAATGAAGCATTGCAAAGTGGTGTCATTTATGATTTTTAATTTGAACCAGACGTAAATTACTATTCTACATGTACTTGCTTCTTATTTAGCATAACGTTAATATTAATCCTTACTAATATTATAAATCCGAAAGTAACTCTGTCTGTCTGTCTGTCTGGTTGTCTGGTTGTCTCTTCTTCACGCCCAAACCACTGAACCGATTTTAATGAAATTTTGTACAAAGATAGTCTGAGACCCGAGAAAGGACATAGGATAGTTTTTATCCCGGAAATCCCACGGGAACTAGGGATCGATTAATCGATTAATAATCGATCTTTTGGTCCCAAAACATCGATTATTTTAATCGATATTAGTAAGGATTGAATCGTAAACTATGCATTTGATCAAGTGATGATCTTTAGCAAAGTTGAAGGTTAGAATTTCCAGTTTTATGTATGTTAGTATGTTATATTATTTTCTTTGAAACGCGGGCGAAGCCGCGGGCAAAAACTAGTCCAGATCATAAGAATAAAACAAATTGTATCAATAAAACACTTTGTAGAGCATGAATTATACTTAAATATAATTCGTGGTAATATTTTTACATTAATATAAATGCTACCATTGATCACTGAATTGGCTTGATGTTAAATGGTTGAAAAAGTTGACTTTGGGGATAAAATTCTAATACGTACATAACTTCGAAACATCAAAAATGCACATGCCTGGGATTCGAAATTTGGGCTCCTAGCCGGACCGGAACCTCAAACTATAAGGCTATGAATGCATAAACGCATTCGCATAAAAGTACACGTTTTAATGTATATAAGAAATATCCTTAATCTGGGAACACAATAGTGTGAATGTAGTAGCTAGTTTAATTCCAAATTTTCTCTAACCTTAAATACGAATCCTCGCTTATCTCTCTTACTCTCAACCACACCTTACCCCACCGAGCCGTTTTTACTTATGAAATATACCCCTGTAAAAGGGTAACGGTTCTCACCTGAAACAAAAGGAAGTTTTCATAAAAAACGACGCGTCAAGACTTCAGCCACAAGGGACAACAGCGGGATGAAAAAATACATGTAAATGTCTTGGGGTATGTGTCTTATTAATTATGAGAAGCGATTAACTATTTTCTTATATAACAAACCAATATTATATTAATGAATCAGGTTTATTGTTGTTTGTTGATTGTTTATGGCATATAATTGTAATTGATTGCAATTTTTAAGAGGTTGAGTAACTTCAGAAGGTATATAACAGTTGATAAAAAACAATAGTTGTCCTTAACAATAGGGTGTAAAAAGGATTACAGCCATAAGATTCTTATAAGTTTCTACAGAATAGTCCTATATAAAAAAAATACCAAAATTAAAGTAGACTTAGTACACTTTAAAAAGTATAAACAGTTACTTCTTTTAAGAATTATTATAGTTATAACTACGGATTTTTAACTACAGAATATTTTTTTCGAGAGATTATTTACTAATATATTTCCTTGTTTTACGTATCATTCAAATTTCTAATCGATTTCTCGCTTATCGCTAACCGTGACCTATCATACAAGCACCTTAGAACGGGAAGATTCGTGAATCAAGGCTGTGTTCACTGAGCAAATGGTGTGAGCGGGTAATATTACATCTCTTAACTTTTTTGATACACCGAATAATTCTTGGCGAGAGTAAAAAATGGCAGCGTCTCTTATGGAGCTGTCACAGTTTCTTGAGGAGTTGATGTGATATTGTCTTTTTGATGCAGAAGTAGACTTTTCAGAATAGAAAAAGTTGATAGGTGTACAACATAGTTCAACCGTGAAAGTTGTTTTTTTTTATAATATAAGGGTAGCAGACGAGCATGCAGTCCACCTGATGGTAAGTGGCTACTGCCGCCCATGGACATCTGTAATCAACCCCAGATAGGATTAGATATTCCTACCTGAGGTCGGCCACAGATGCGCCGCTACCCCTGAGGACTAAGCTGGAACGCCTCGAAAAAGTCTGTCTCCCTTACCACACCCTTGTTACGCCAATGCTATTTCTAAAGTGAAATTCTTGCGGTTCGGTGGAAGTATGGATTCCGGTTGATTTTTTTTAATTAACTAGCAAACAAACATCCAGCTCATCCGATCAACATCTAATCCCCCCCAAATAAGATTCAATTATGTATTCGAGTTTCTGTGGTCGGCTACTATTGCGTTATTAATGAGGACTAAGCTGGAATGCTTCGGAAAAGTATGTCTTCCTTACCACACCCTTCAAACTACAACACCGCAGTCCTAAGCACTGCTGTTATTAGGCAGAAATAGGTGTGGCGATGGTGACGCCGGAGTCGAACAACAGTTAGTTATACCACCTTTAAAATTATATTTGTATTTGTTTATATATATTTGCGTATACTGTATTGTATCGTGAATTTAAGTATACTGTCTTTATATACATTTGCAGACTTACATCTCGTCCTCAGGAGCTAAGTTTTGTATGACTCCACTGAAGCATCCTGTAGGAGCTTCCCTTTGTCCCAAATCCAGTTACAGGCATTACGGTCGGGGGATATTTATGATTCACTGTTTTGATGGTATTATCCCTATTTTCCCGGTTTGGGTAAATATTGCCATAATTGTGCGAATTGTGTTACTGTGACTAAAAAGGTTTATAATGACATCCGGGCAATAAAAAAATATATAAACCGCGAATAAATGTCTATATTCATCATTTAAATGCCTGCCTGATCCAGGAATGAATCCGGAACCTCGTGCGGGTCAAATTGGAATGATGACCACTTCTCTTAAATGGATGGCTAAACGCAAGTTTTACTTATCTTCAAATCAAATCAAGGTAGTACTGTTTCAGGCTCTTGAATCCATTAACCTGAGCTATAATTAATCAAATTTATAGGCGGATCTATTAGAAAATTACCATATGATTTAATTTTGAAATATAACTCCTGTTTACTACTTCTGTACACAACTATTGCTGTATTCTATTTCCTGTATACTGTGACGACCTGTTTGGCGGAGCGGTCACCGTACCAGTGATACCGGTCTGTCGCGCAGAGGGTCCCTGGTTCGATTCCCGGCCAGACAAAAATCTAAATGTTGTATTTAGGTTTCTGTTTCAGGGTCTGGGTGTTTGTGTACATGTCTCTCATGATGCAGGGAATCCTATTGTGGAGATCTGAGTGTAGAAAGCATTTTATACTAAACCTTAACTTTTGTCGTACTGAGGAACCCCAGAAAAGTAGCGGGCCAGTCACGAAATGATGACGTCATAAAGTCCGGGGAAAAATTCATGAAAAAATAATAAACTAAGTAAATCTCCTCACAATCTTGATGAACAGAAGTACCTACTCAAAACTCGACGCCAAGTTGAAAAATAGACAATTAAACTCGGGATGAAGTTGAGAAGTCATCTTTTTACGGAAACACAATTTGCAACTTACACGAAAATTACGTAATTTTCATTTAAACTTTCACTTGGGAGGCTACGAGAGACGAATATTCCGGTGACCGTTCGCACAAGGACACTGCTTCGATCTGCTTCGTCCGGAATGTACACTGGTTGTGTCAGAAGTTCGGGGTTCGATTTCCAGGTCACTCCAAATCACTTCCATTTAAGCCGAAATGTACCCTGGTTGTGTCATTTCGGGGTTCGATTTCCAGGTTAATCACTTTCATATAAGAAATAATAAAGCTAAGTCTTATACTAGGATTCTTAATATGGCCATTAGCCACATCGTTTGATAACATACTGTACCATGAATCTCATAGAAAGAAAACGATTAGACAGTGATTCTTCCGAGGATAAATTATAATCGCGGTAGGGAACCAAACTGCTAGTACTCGTAAACTGTCACTAAAAAGTAGATAAACTGTATACAGGAAGGATAAATATAATAAAATAATAAAGTTGTTTTATATTTATTAATTTCAACTATCATTGAAACTTTTGGATAGAGAATGTTAATGAAATATGTATACATAAAGGTATTTGGCAGATATAAAGCGATAAGCGAAAAAAAATAACGTAATATTCTAAATATTCTAAAATTCGACGTAACAAACGAGCATGCAGTCCATCTGATGGTATGCTACAGTTCTCTTTAAAATATATGAACAAATAGAATTGATATTCTACCAACAGTCGACCACAGATGCGTTGCCGCTGAGTACTAAGAACACAACGCTGAGTACTAAGTACTAAGAACACAAGGCGTGTAAAGTTATCCCCTACGGTCTAACCTAACCACACTCTTCAACTAAAACACAGTAGCGCTACAATACTGTTATAAGACAGAATAGTACCACCACAGTCGTAGCACAAAGGACCTTTATATATATTTCATTATAAATAACACAATGAAATTTGTCCGCACAGCCGTGTATATTGATTAATGTGTTCTCAAGCGAGAAAATGTCAACCGCACATCGCTTATCCGTTGACAGTGAGACAAATAGGTTATTATGAGCGCAAACGTTTAAGTTTGAAGAGTTTAGTCTTTGAGGATTAAGTATGATGCAATGAATGAACTAAAACATTAATTACGCTAAGATTTGCTTGTATACTTGTTCAATGCGATTCTGAAGCTTCGTTTGAGATATGGTCCTTTTAACCGGATTTAGCTAGATTTAGATCTAGGACGAGATATTTCTGGAATTTGCAATATGTCTGATAAAAATCAGCCGTCAAAGTTCTCATAGCCTGTAGAAATCTATCATATGGAAGTTCTTATGATGATCAGCGATATTCTACCTTGTCTGAAGACAAAAATGGAATGCTTCATTTGTTAAGTAACATAAGTTGTATAGTCCGGTGGTATTTATCTTCGGATATCGGATGTCATACTGTAAGTCTGGAAAAAAAACGTTGTTAATTTGTTACATTTTCTAAACTTATGTTATTATATGAAAATATGGTTGTTTGCTTGAAGTTTGAAAAAATACGAATATTCATTTTTATTTAGTTTAAGTTAAATTTCAACTCAATAGAACAATAAATTACTCTCATATATGTACTAACCACCACTAACAATGGTCAACGTTTCGGAACAGATATATTAGAAACCAAAATAACATTGAGTCTTCGCTTAGATAGGACGAAAGAAAAACAAGCAAAAAATCTAACTCAGCTACCAATAAGAGAAATAATATCAAACTTTTCTATCCTAATAACTTAAATAAGTTCGGACGACCGTAAAATATCTAGAGTACCTAATGCTAACACTAGACTAGATTTTTCTTACGACCTTGT
Source organism: Epargyreus clarus clarus (assembly GCA_014595695.2). Classification (NCBI taxonomy): domain Eukaryota; kingdom Metazoa; phylum Arthropoda; class Insecta; order Lepidoptera; family Hesperiidae; genus Epargyreus; species Epargyreus clarus. Next base: position 1,827,822 of record JACTTY020000076.1, read on the forward strand.
CAGTGTTATTGTTGGAAGAGATAAAATAAAATATTGCTCAGTCTATCAATATATTTGATAAAATTGAAACAATATTTAAGTAATACTATGACAACGTGCATGTGAATTTACATGTGATTAAATTTACAAGAACATTTTGTAGACAATGTATAGTCAAGTACGACATACTACACGAACACACACGACTCGACGATATGACGACACGATAACGATGAAATCAAATTTCAAAATGAATACGCAGAGGCCATAGCAAAGATAAATCGTTTAAATAATCTGAAACAGAAAGGCGGACTGTCACCTTGGTCAAATCAGGAGATCAAGGAGAAGAAGAAGGGTGTGTAAGTCTACTAATTGGTGTGCATTTGGCTAACGCAGTGGATAGTGGCCTAAACAGCTCTAATTTTAAGAGGAGACCCTAGCCATAGGATGATAATATCACAAGTCCCATGAGTTTAAAAACAATTAAAAAAGAAAAAACACAAAAAATAAAAAAATAACAAAACAGTGAAATCACAAGTGGCACAATTTACAAAATAACAGCAATTGAAAAAATAAACAATCATTACAAGAATAACAAATAAAACAGTTTAGCAATAAAATTCAATTTAAAAAATAATAAAGAACAACTCAACTAGTTTACGGATAATCTCTCAATAACTTAAGACGATATTGTACACAATATCGCTGAAGAATATCAAAAAATCCAAAAAGGCAAGATTTAATCATGCCTTAGAACTGATAAATCGAATGAAATTTGACGTCATTATTATCTAAAGCCCCTAATCCCAATTCATACAAAGCCAGCAGACTCCAAGTTTCAATATTCTGGAATAAATCTACCCAAAGGATGCACGACCGTCAAAGAGTTAGCGACAAGCTATATTTTTTTAGGTTTACTTTTAGCGTATTTAGAGAAAATGATTATATTTTCAGAAATTGACGGAAATGTATTAAGGTTCTTCAGGCTTGGTTGAGAGTAGAATCATTCTGGTCAGTAACTCAATTATAATCCTATCAGAGGAAAATTGCAGATGCCGATGGACAGTATAGCATTTACCAACAGAGTTTGTTAGCTTGTTTGTTACTTTAATTGGTTTGTTACTTTAAATATATTTCTTTTTACCCGACTGCGGAGAGTAATGTTGTTCGAGCGTATGTATTTATGTTTATATGTCTTCTTTGGCACGCGCTGCAGTCAAACGGGCTAGACAGATTTTTACAGATGTGGTGTCGTTGGACACGTTTGGCATTTTTTTTTATATTACTTTAATTTATTTTAGTTAAAACATTTAAGTGTGTAAATGTCAAAAATAAAAATTAAATGTAATTAGTAATTAAATACTTAATCGTAAATAGATAAAGGGAATGCAGATATCATAATGCTTTATAGTGCTCATACAGCTATATTGTTTTGTGCTATAAAATTATTGTCAATAAAACTATAAAACACATGGATAGTTGTAAAACAAGTTCAAACTTTTTATTTCTATAACAAAATAATAAATCTCTATTTATTGTTTATCTATTTCGTATTTCTCAATTTCAAAATCAATCCTTAAAATCTATCAAACAAAAATAAGTACCATATTAATAACGAATAGTTTTCTTCAACCAGTACTTGTCTGTACGAACACCGTCCTACCCCAAACACTCGAGTCCTTCACGAAGGACAATTTAGGGCCCGCTTTTTATAATTGCCAATCTGCCTTCAAGTCTAAGCAACTGGAACCAGAAATACGGTTTTTGAAATTCAATTAACTGTTATGTTTAAAAAGTTTTATAGAAAGGGTTATGACGTAATCTGGCTTTGCGGTTACAAATTAATAAAATCAAAATGTATAAAAAAAAAGTAACTGAAATGTCTCAATCAAAAATATTAACTACTAGTTATTGCCCGCGGCTTCGCCTGCGTTTCAAAGAAAATAATATAACATACGAACATACCTACATAAAACTTAAAATTCATACCATACCTTTGCTAAAGATCATCATTTGATCAAATGCATAGTTTATGATTCAATCCTTTACTAATATCGATTAAAATAATCGATGTTTTGGGTCCAAAAGATCGATTATCCGATTAATCGATCTTAGATCGCCATCCCTAGTTCCCGTGGGATTTCCGGGATAAAAACTATCCTATGTCCTTTCTCGGGTCTCAGACTATCTTTGTACAAAATTTCATTAAAATCGGTTCAGTGTTATGGGCGTGAAGAAGAGACAACCAGACAGACAGACAGAGTTATTTTCGGATTTATAATATTAGTAAGGAAGTGAGGATATTAAATATAGTAAGGATTTTCTAAGATACCGAAAATACTTGTTTGACAGTAAGTCATAACATTGATCAATTTTAGGTTTTCGTACAGAAACGATGCTTATTATATACTCCAGATCGTCCCTTCCTATGTTTCACGTTTAATGCTATTTTGTATAAAAATATAGAGATATTTTTATACAAAAACTAGCTGTCCCGGCAAACGTTGTGTTGCCACACAAAAATGTTAGGGATGAACAACCCTTATCACTTAGGGGTATGAAAAATAGATAGTAGCCGATTCTCAGACCTACTGAATATGCATATAAAATTTGGTAAAAATCGATAAAGCCGTTTCGGAGGAGTACGGTAACTAACATTGTGACACTAGAATTTTATATATAAGATGTGTTAATACGATCAAAATGGTAAATATATCTAAATAAAATATAACCTACATAACGAACATTGTATGGAACGAGTATGGAACTCTCAGACTGCAACCCGGACACCCTTGACATGTTTGAATCCGTTATTAGTGCGATATCTTCACAAACTCTATCCACGCCATGACTTTTCATTCAATGAATAATTTATCGTGATACCACTCAAAAATGCGCAACTTCTTTATGTATTACCGGAGCGAATAAGATTTGCAGCCGTCAAATTTTCATAAATAAATCATAATAATTCGCTTAGTTGTATAAATTTGGCAAATTTTTCTTAAGCGGCGCTCTAATGGAAATTTCTCGAAGGAATCCCAAGCTTATCTTTGGTAAACAAATTCTTTTGGCTGTTTTTCTAGAGGTCCCTTCGGAGGTCTCTCAATTAACGGAGATTTTCTTAACCTTTTATATTATCTATCGAATTCTGATCAATTTGGGTGTTTTGGTTCGGAGTCTTATAACGCGCTTGTTATTAATGATCCCTACTCGTAATACGATGTAGTCGCAATTTTGGTCCGAGACGAAGACGGCTTCAGGTTCGATGCTCGATTGAACAGACATCTAAATTATTTTAAATTTCTCTTCTTATGACGTGCATAAGGATTTTTTGTATAGACTTGTGAGTGCAGTATCCATTTTTATTTATTCAAAACTAGCTGATCCGGAAAACTTTGTACCGCCTCAAAATCTATTTATCAAATATATTTCATATAAAATATAGCCTATGTTACTCGTAGATAATGTAGCTTTCGAATGGTGAAAGAATTTTTTAAATCGGTCCAGTATTTTTTGAGCCTATTCATTACAACCAAACAAACAAACAAAGTTTTCCTCTTTATAATATTACTGTAGATAATTATTGTTCCCCTTTTTTACGCCCCGTGTACCAGTATTTACTAACGATTTTTTTTTGCAAAATATAATTATAATTTTGTAATTTGTTATTTTCAGTATTTTTATTCTTTACTTACATTTCAAATACCTTTTATTTCTAGATTGAAATTTCATCGTCAGTCGACATTGAAAGTCAAAACGGATGGTGTCCAATACCCTAAATATTTTAACGCGGTCCTAAAGGGATGGAATGCCAAAGATCGAGTGCTAATGAAATAACTTGCTTTAATTATCGGACCATTGTCCCTTTGGGGTGGTTTGTTTGTGCCCTACGATAAAATGGCGCTTTCGCTTATCGCCTAATAATAGTTTTTTTTTAATATAAAAATCCAGAATGATAATTTTATCCGATTGTGGAGGATAATGTTTTATTCTTTGACGCGAAGAAACGGTTTAACGGATTTTAATATATGGGGTCTTTGGATTCGTCGAAAACTAAACTGTGGGATTGACAATTCTATTTTCTTATAATAATAGTTACTACTTTATGTAGCAGATGAACATGCACTCCATCTGGTTGTAAGTGGCAAATGCCGCCAAAGGACATCTGTAGCACTACCATGAGTTGGCATAGAAACGCCACTATAGAAATTGTAAATAGAAAACTATTGTCATTTTGCTAGTGAATAACATAACTACTATCGTTACGGTATTTCTTGACAACGTCTGTCAAATTAATGACTCATGGGACCGAATTTGTATGGCAATAGATCATAATGACATTCGCTAGCGATTTGATTTCGATGTTTTTTTTACGTATCGAGTTACGTAGTGGCTCACACTACGGATTTTAGTTCTACGAGTAACCACCAGAGGCGCTGTACAATTTTTCAAACATTTATTTTATGCAGTCGCTAGCGAGTAATACTTTTGTAAACTCATGGTAGTGCTACTGTAGATAAATTCATAAACGATTGAAGTTTTTCATGCGGTTTACTACTGCTTTTTTTATTGTGTGTGTGACTCATGCAATCCTTGCTATGTCCAGACACGTGTCCACACTTAAATAGGAAAACATTTTCTAACTTTGATTAATTTAACTAACGGAGGAACTGGATAGTAGACTGGATAGCCCATATCGTAAATTTCAACTCACATAAAAGCCCGATGAGGTGTTACTGCTGTTAGATAATAACCAGGATGGCATCTACATAACGTGTCTTCCGAAGCATACAGGTTTATGCACTAACGGTCACCCATCCAAATGCCGACGTCACTTAACTTTGTAGACAGACCGCGGGGCCCGCTTTATTATGACTTTAGGGATTAATTCTCCCTTTATCAACCAAAACGCAATCTATACATCGGTCGCCATTGGCCGGTTATTTGAAAGTGTCGGCTGAATTAAACTTTTTCAATCATCCCGGTGGTTTGTCCCCAAGACTTATTTAAAGAACAGGTCTTATGAGAAGCGAGTAGCGAGTAACGAGTAACAAGTGAAGAAAATTGCGTATTTATTTTAGGAATACGTAATGTATATAAGAGTTACGTACTCGTAGATTCTTGAAGGTGTATTGTATGTATCTGAGTTCACCGTATTTTTAATTTTGTTGGCGCTAAATTTACGCCTACTACGAGCAACGTAGCACTGCTGCCTTGTGGCAGACCTCAGCTAGGACTTCCACCACAGTATGCAGGTAAGTACGTAAGTAATTGAATGTCTAGTAACTGAATCTAACTCACATTGGATTAGGCTCTCAACCATAGTCGGCTCATCGATGCGTTCCTACTTGTTGGCCTTAAGGACTAACTTGGAACGTCTCAGATAAGTGTATTTCTATAATAATAAAACATTATATTTTAAGCACCACAATCACGATTGTTTTCTACTGCTTGTACGCTAATTTGCAAGGATTTATTATTTAATAAAAAAACAACAAAGGAGATTCTAACTGACTTGATTTCACTAGTTAATCTTTCATCGCCGTTAGTCTAACACGTCTCGGTCGAACAGGTCGGTTAAGTAGGAAAATTCATTCATTTTAAAGAGTCTTTATAAGGCGTCTTTCTTTCAAATTCCGTCACTGAATTTATTCATCCCCTAGAATATTTAATATTCATTTTATATGAGAGCTTTATGACAGGATTTTTTGATACTCTAGCCGGGGAGTTTTAAATATTTATATGACTGAAGTGCTTAAATTGTCTAATATTTTTTGTAAAACTGTCTGTCTTTTTCATATGCTTAATCTTTAAAGACATAAATATTTTTGTCCATAAAGAAATTATATTCAAAGTTAAAAAATGTACTTATTTAAATTCTATTTTAATTTAAATGCCTAATCTGAATCATTATACAGTTAACTTTTTATTCCGATGGTCTTCTAAAATTTTTTATCACCATAATTTCATCATCATCAATCCATCACACCCCCACAGCTAGGCACAGGTCTCCTGTTAGAGTGCGAGAGATTAGGCCATAGGCCACCGCGCTGGCCAAGCACCAATTGGTAGGCTTCACATCCCTGTAGTTCCGGGACTAGAATAGGGCTACGGTATCCCCTGCCTGTCGTAGGAGGCGACTAAAAGGGGGCTTCCGGGGTTGCGGGCGGCAAGAGTGGGAGCTCGAACCGTCCAGCTAGCGACCCCGGGAAGGACGGCGGTATGTGTGGTCGCATACCGTCGTAAACACTACATGGTGTGGGAGGAGCGTAAACTGCTCCCCCAGGGTAGAGCCCGATCGGGGCATCGCGCTTGGAGGGCTCCGGTTGTGTTCCGTCGGAGATCCCGGAGTTCTCCAACAAGCGTTGAGGACGGCCACCGGGGGGGTTTTAGTGCGGTAAAAATCCCACATAACCCGGCGTCGCTCCCACGTCGTCGGGTACCTTTTGAAGGTTTCCCCCTCGAGAAAAAAAAAAAAAACGCTTCACATATTCTTTATCTCATAGATTTCAGGTACTGTCTAGTCTGTAGGTTTCCTCATATTTTTTTTCTTCACTTCTATGGTAACGATTAATTTTTAATATGCGGATAAATTTAAAAATAAGACGTGCCTAAGATATTTTGAACTCGGGACTTATCGGTTGAGAGACCAACTTTCTAACCACTAAGCTATCACTACTTTATATATTGCTTTATATATTGTTTGACTATTCAATTCTAGTTTATTTCAAGGAGACAAGAGTTAACCCTAACAAAGAGAATACAAGAGCGGTCGGGACGACCCGTCACAGACAGGGACGGGTTAACCCCAGGATTATAAAGCAATCTGTGGGTAGGAACCCAGATTACAATCTAATATGTAATTGCTAGGGTCATGTAGTGGGCTAACTTTGGAGATATTAAAATTTAATGCTTCGTCAACACATAGCTTTCCCACTAGTGGGCACGGTCAGAGTTAGGTTTAGGCTACACTGGCCAAGTGCGAAGAGTGAATTAAATTTCAATTGCGGAGAGAACATTATAATTATGACAACACGGAATCATCCGACACGCACTTGATCGATATTCTATGACATCAGACAGGTAAATCATTCTAATAATACTTTTAATTTAATAAATTATTTATGTATTACAACTACACTAAGTGCTGTTTCAACATTTTTTTTATAATATAGGAGTAGCAGACGAGCATGCAGTCCACCTGATGGTAAGTGACTACTGCCGCCCATGGACATCTGTAATCAACCCCAGACAGGATTAGATATTCCTACCTGAGGTCGGCCACAGATGCGCCGCTACCCCTGAGGACTAAGCTGGAACGCCTCGGAAAAGTCTGTCTCCCTTACCACACCCTTCAAACCGGAACACAGCAGCGCTTAACACTGCTGTTATTAGGTTGAAATAGGTGTGGCGGTGGTGCCGCCGGAGTCGAACCACAAAGGATTCTACCACCTTCCAGTGTAGTGCTTAGGAATTAACATAATAGAAAATGACATATTTTATTTGCTCATGCATATTTATTTTTACGACATCTATGAAGATAACCTATGGAGATGAAATCCATTTAAAAAAAAACATGAAAAAATTACCATTAAAACACTTATTTTATTTTTTATTAATGTTACACATTTTATATTTAAAACAGTAATATATTTCACGAAGTACCGATTAATATGTTCCAACGGCTTCCACATCTTCCTCGCATCAATAATTCAGTTAACCCTCAACAGCTCATCAATATTCAATTATGGGACTGAATATGCATTCGCAAGTTGGTATGTAATTCAGAGCTTAACCCGTCACTGCACGCGTAAAGTCATTCCTCAATGACATATGTAGATAAATATAACGTGAATATAACGCTATGGAAAAATACAATCGGCTATAATCGGCTATCTTCGGTTTTGTCTATTTGCGTCGCATGAAATACAGTATCTATTAAGAGTTGTTACAACCTATTTCTTGTTGTAGATTCCTTATTAAGTATTGAGCCTTTTGTTGAAATATAGTAGTTTTTATAACTCTGTGTTGTATCCAGAATTATTATATTGTTAGTGACAAATTACAGCAAGATGTTACATGGATATGAAGATTGTCAATACCCCCAACTATCGCTCTTCCATCGCCTTCCAGAGAGATTGGTCGAAAGAATGTAGACTAAAAGGGAGATATCATACGACTGACAGGTCATGTTGACGACTGTCGCTGACTATAACCTATTGGTAAAGATCATCGAGTAACAACACTCAATACTCTGTGACGATCGCTGACAACAAGCGGCGACAGTTGTTCCACGACCACTAACGACAAGACATAACAGTTTACGACAGCCAACGACAGTCACTAACATGAACTGTCGCCCATATGACGAACTGTCACTCGTAAGTCCGTAATAAGCATTTTTTACGAAACAAAACTAGTTAAGTAAATATTGACCTCTGAATAAACACATTACTATTTTGATTTAAGCTCACAAACCTTTAATCCATTACGCATTATCGTTTGTCCTAAACCAATCAATATAATATGCGGTTAGTTTTAACAACGAGGTTAAATCGACAATAGAATTAGGATTATCTGTGGTGTCATTATGGGAGCTATGTTAAAACAATTGAATGCATTGCACTAAAATTAAATGGGGATTAATGAAAATGTTCTGACCACATATTGGATTGACGATTTACGTGGCAGTGAAGGGTTAAGGTTCGATTCCCGGAGTTTACGCAAATACGTATGTGTGTGGGTTTTTGTGCATGTGAATGTGGATGTAGATGGTAGCCTTATATGTGAGTCAGCTAGCATACGCATTTGACTAAAATAAGTGATGTCACTCCCACAGCGGTGGGAGCTTAGTAGTTAAAACTTGTTCTCTCGATCGGGAGGTCCGAGGTTCAAATTTCAGACTCGTAACTTTGATTTTTCAAAAATTATTTATCACGGGACTGCAGTGGGATAGTAACGGCCGGATAGAATAAAATCATGTTAGACCCCGACGGCACCACCGCCCCACCTATTTCTACCTAATTAATAACAGTAGTGTTAAACGCTGCTGTGCTCCGGTTTGAAAGGTATGGTAAGGGTTACATACTTTTACGAGGCGTTCCAGCTTAGACCTCTGGGGTAGCGGCGCATCTGTGGCCGACCTTAAGAAACTAATCTTATTTGGGATCGATTACAGATGTTCATGGGCGGCACTAGCCACTTACAATAAGCTGGACTGCATGGTCGTCTGCTACTTCTATATTAAAAAGCTCGTTTTTTTCTGGGTCTGGGTGTTACACTTGTTTTTATGCACTTTAATACATTAGTCTGAGATATGAGTATAAAACGGTAAATTTATAAAATGTTCCCATTTTCAGTACTCAGTCAAATGAAGCATGTAATAAAATAAATTAAAAATCAAACAAGTAAGGGCATCATGAGGGAGGGTTTGATCCGGCGATCTATATCAGGATTAACCGGAGGCTTTTATGATGTACTAGCCTTTCGCCCCCGGCTCTGCGTTTGTACGATTTTATCGAATTAATTTATTGGGATGAGATAAAAAGTACGAGTTAATAATGACTAATAATGTGTGGGACAAGCGCGGGGTGTGGGCAAGAGCCCAGCAATGGGGTGTAAAGGGTTGCAGGCAATTATGATGCACTTATTGTATAGAAAGAGCAAAAAGATTCGCAATTCATTTGATGCCTACTTGCAGAATTAATGATAGAATAACTGTTGTAGTTCTAAAGACGACGGTATAGTCAGCGCCAAACTTCTAGTCAGAAAGCCTATGAGGTCGAACACAACTATAGTCTGATTCATAATTAGGTGTCCAAAATGTAAACAAAGGTGTTGACCTATCAAGAAAATATGTTTCAAATGGTAGTTTCTTATTTTTGTCGATATTAAAATAATATAACAATAATAAAATTGTAATCTAAATAAATTAAGATTAATTCACATCTTCTAATATTTATATCACCTCTATTTCGTTACATACAGTAATAATAATAAAAAACAAAGTTTATGGTAGAAAATTAAAATGTGATAATGGTAACACAATCGGAATCCAAAACATTTCTTGTGCCGTCATTTTTAAGTTTCGTAGTTGATATTATTCATTTTCGTGATTGTAATCGAACTCGAATGTTTTCTCGTTGACGTAATGCGTTTGTTAAATTGTGTATATTTGTTAAAGATTTAGTTCTTTGTTGAGTTTGTTAAAGTTTTTGTTTTTTGTTAATTTTGACAGTGACATTTCTTTGTTTACATTTTGGACACCTAATTATGAATCGGACTATACAAGCATATAATCCGTAGCAACAGTAAGAGCACACTAATGCAGCTATCCACCCGTGGGCGAGAGCGGGCAGCGAGGGGTGCCGAGGGGTCCCGCGCTGTCTTCGTCGCTGATATCTACAATTTGCTATTGCGACGCGACTCATTAACACGCTTTTATTTTCTACTGGACTATACCCATTACCTATGACATTAGTAAGGATATACAAAATGCTTAATTTATATGTAGAGATTATGTTCCAAATAAAAATCATCCATGCAATCCAATTTGAAATCAATACAAACAAAAGTACACCGCCGGCCAAAATCACTGATACTCGTAAATATTTAAATTTTGTTTAAACTGAGTCATGGGTACAATCTTGATAAATTACCACATCAATTATTATATTTTAATTTATTTCAAGTGATAATTTCATTCAATGTGAATATACTGATAAGCCGTTGTTGGAAAATATTGTGATACAAGCTTTTATGTATGTGACCCTTAGGGGGTAAATTCTTAAAAATAATATTCTATATATTATTTTCATCAAAATAAGTTTCTATATATTATTTTCATCTAAGCAAAATTGTATGTTTCTAATAACACCGGTTTAAGTTGTATGTCCTAATTAAGTGTATGAAGAGTCCTTCGATAGCTTATTAATTAAAGCTATGACGGCAAAACCTAAGGGAACTCCTTTTTTAGTTGTAGAATTTTGAAGACTGGTTAATGATGAAATTACTGAAATACGGATAAAGCAAAGCAAACCATGATATTTTTTGATGAGAGCCCCTTTCATACCTGTAACAATATAAAAAATCATAATAATTAAAAGTAATTATATTATTCTGCGGATTCATATGTGATGGTTTAAGTAGGTTACAAAAACTATGTAGTTTCCAGTAAATACTGTAAATGAAAATGTTTTTTAATTAAACTTTAATTGAAACGTATTTCTCGGATATCTTCATTTTCAATTTGTAAAATTACTTGACTATACATTATTCACTATTTTAAACATAAGCTAATAGCTTCTAAGTAAAATATATCATAGAGCACAAAATCAAAAATGATTCTACCTTTATCAAAACCTTCGACTCATCTAAACACACTTTTTCTCCGAAAGATCTAAAGATCTAAGATTCGAAAGTCATTTAACTTCGCGCAAAAAACGCTAAATAATTTGTAAGTTCAATACAAAATGAGTTATCGACATGACCCGGTTCGCCTCGGCGTTGTGCCGACTCACCCCAACTCACCCTAAAAATGTTCGCGAAATGAAGACTTTTTTCGATTTAACTTGACATAAATAAGTATAATAAGTTATTAAAAGATGATCTTACAAAAAAATCATAAAAACCTTTTGCAATTTCAGCGGGTGTAATGAATTAGAGAAATAAATTGAACTGAAATGAACTATATCACTTATTGTTTAGAACATACAGATCATCATTACAAGACTGTAATCTTTTGAATAAGTTGTAGTTTTTCCCTTATAAAATCAAAACTGCAAATCTCTTTTTTTAAATTAAAATGTCAAACCAACATGTAGTTCACCTGATGTTAGGCAGTCAGTACCATCCATCGTCATCTAATAGCGAAGAAGATTAAAGTTACCTCTGAGGAGAAAATTTTAATGCTTCTGAATTGAAGGTGGTAGAACCCTTTGTAGTTCGACTCCGGCGGCACCACCGCCATACCTGTTTCTGCCTAATAACAGTAGTGTTAGGCGCTGCTGTGATCGGTTTTGAAGGGTGTGGTATGGGAGACATACTTTTCCGAGGCGTTTAGCGGCGCATCTGTGGCCGACCTTAGGTAGGAATATCTAATCCTATCTGGGGTTGATTACAGATGTCCATTGGCGGCAGTAGCCACTTACCATCAGAAAGACAGTATGCTTGTCTGCTACTCCTATATTATAAAAAAATGCAAACATACCTTCAAATTAAATGGCAACACAATTTTACAACTGATATTATAAGGCAGTAATACTGCCTAGTTACTTGAACTTCATAAATAACCAGAGGAAAGATCTAAAGTAGGCCTGAAATGGGTTGAAGAGAATAACCTCTTTTTATATTTTAGTTTGTAACAACTTTGTAAAACATCTTAATAATGAGCAAAGTATAATTACATTTCTTAACTGATTATCATATTATTATTACAATTTGTTTCTTGAAATTATTCATGAATTTGAAAGTATAATAAGTTTAAACTTAATAAATATGGAAATGAACTCCAGAGAATAATCTATAAATAATTATCAAGTAAAATTTTAGGTATCCGTGCCAACTATCCACCGAAATGTCTATATTATTATTTTGTTTTAAGAGAATATACTACAATAACAATTTCTTCATTTCTTCATTTTCTTCATACTGTAGTTTTCATACTCTATTTAGCCCCTTTAGGGGACTTATTTTCAGAAACCTTTATTACTGCTCATCTATGTTATATAAGAAATTCTTGTACTTTCATACATCTAGATCTAAATACCACGATGTGCGTTGCCTATCAGTCAGTGTTAGTTTTATTAAACAGAAGATAGTGCATTCTGCTAACGCGGAACGGTGGTTAACCACATCTTTTTGTCTTAAGCCATTTATTTTAAGTACTGCGGGGTGAACTTGACAACCCAGTTATATTGAAAGAACTGAAGTTGTGTGTGCCGGATAGTAGCGTGGAGCGCCGGCGACGTCCGCGTCTTCTGGCGTTGCCACACGCACGCACCAACCTGATGCGCGACGCACCCTTAACACGAGCATTGCGCACACTTAACACTATAGCAGACCATATCGACTTGTTCTGTTGCACACTTGGAGAGTTCACGAGGGTAGCCTTCCATGTAATTGAAAATTATTAATTAGTTTACTTGTATATATTATGTATATTGTATATTTTATGTAATTTGGACGTCAATTATTGTTATTTTTAAGCTACACTAACGCATTAGGATTTTTTTCCTGTAATGTTAGATGTAAGTTGTGAATAAATAAATAAATAAATAAATTTTTCAATAATATGTTTACGAATTTCTATGAAAACTTGTTTGGCATGAAAGGCCTGATAATCAAGGAAGTTGATATAACCGATATGGTTGGACCGGGGAGCGTATCTCTAGCGTGAAGTAGTCTTGCGTTTCGGTAAAAGAGTATGTATATGTATGCCGGGTGACTTACATGACGCGACCACATTAGTCCTCAAAAATGGCAACGCATCTGTGACCGACCTCAGGTCGTCACTCTGGTACCTCTTAAATTGTATCTGAGGTTGATTACAGAGAACCATGATCGGCAGCTACCACTTACCATCAAAGCAAACCATTAACCAAAAGGCTAGTTTTACCGAATCCGTGCCTAACAGTAGATAAAAGCGACCCACGATAAAATGTCCGAAAGTGTACAGAAACAAATCCGACATACCGTAATCCTTTTGCCGTGACGTGGCATGCAGTTTTGAAAATTGGCGATTACCGGCCATTTAGTGGACTAGACAATATTGAAATAGGAGATTGGACTAAGTAGAGAACCATATTTTTTGTGAAATATCCAACTACAGAATATCGTGGCATACAATTTGGCACGTAAAGGATTATATTCAATGAAATAGTTGTCTAAATGATGATTTATGTTTTCTGTTTTGGGTTGTGGGTCCTCTGAGTGTTTGAAATTTTTACTCAAAGACAGTTTAAGAGTAAACAAAGGGTCCTTATTGTAATAACAGAGTCTAAATAGACCTTATACCTCAAAAATGTTTGAAACAATCCGTACACACTACCTCTTCAAAATATTCATTATCATTTTTATCATCATCAATATCAATAAATAATTCTAAAGGCATTTTCTCAAATATCATGACAGATATTTTATTTTCGCTGGAAAAATATTTTCTATCACTGTCACTTTGTGATAGATAACGAAATATGAATAAGAAAGCCCTCTTCGTCGAATTTGATTTATTAACCCGAAAAGATACAGTGGAATACACTCAAACAATAGACATGTGTGTTGCCTTCGTAATGAATAATGACGTCTCGAAGGCTTCGATTGTTGGGAATATTGTGAAAATTCCACACGTTGGCTAGGATGAGTCCATTTGTGGCAATATCTATTTTCATTTTTAAGGAAAAGGTTTTATATAAAATTACCAAACGGGTATGTAGTCTACCTGATAGTAGGCGGTTATTGCCGCGTATGGACACCTGTTATCTTGAGAAAAGTTTAAAGTCCTCACTGAGGTCGGACCCAGATACGTTACATCTAAGGACTAATTTGGAAAGCTTTGTGTGGTCAATAATAGTACAAACCGAATCAGGACAAACCAAAATAAGGAGTGTCACATTTACAGCTTCTCACATGGGGTAATTTGAGTTATTTTTCAGATCAATTTGAACAAATGCGATTCAACGCAAATCCAAATGTTGTACGTGTTAATCATGGAATAGCATCTTCCAATTAAAAATTAAGTTATAATGAAATGATTCGCTTCATAAATCGGAGATCAGAAGAATCCAGGATATTGCTGGTCGGGCCGTACGCGACATAAATCAAGTGCCGCGTGTGACTGATGATCGGACTCCTTGCCCCTAATCGATGTTCCGCTGTCGGAGTTTGTTCCGCACGAAACAAGCTGTCCGATGTGATGCTGTTTCTTTCGTTTCTGATCCAGTATCGTACTGAAATATGCTGTCATTAGTGTCGACAATTCCATGCTTTATTGGACATGTTAAGCCTTCTGAACCCATGGTCACAATGCAACATAAAAAAGTTGCAACCAAGGTGATTTAATAGTGTCAATGCAACTAGAGGAATTCTACAATAATCAGAGTTGTTATTTTTCTCTCTATAGAAGATTCATTATTTTTGAGGTACATACTTTTGGAAGACTTATTTGAAACGCCTCGTGAGCACACAACATATCAATCTAGAACAACCTGAACCAGTGCAAACTCAAATAGACATTGTTATCATCCTGTAGTGTCGAACCAATAGGACTACTCAAAAAGTGAATCTTAATGAAATCGTTCGCATCCTAAATCGGAGATCAGAAGAATCCAGGATATTGCTGGTCGGGCCGTACGCGACATAAATCAAGTGCCGCGTGTGACTGATGATCGGACTCCTTGCCCCTAATCGATGTTCCGCTGTCGGAGTTTGTTCCGCACGAAACAAGCTGTCCGTTGTGATGCTGTTTCTTTCGTTTCTGATCCAATGACGTACAAATATGCTGTCATTAGACCCATTATTGTCACTGTTCTTAAATGGAAGCTGTTTCTTGATCGGTCAGTGTTAGTAGACATTTAAAAGTTGAAGGAAATATGAATAACCATAAATGCTCGAGAGTTAAACATGCATCTGCTCAAATAAAACTTACAGGACCTGCTTAAAAGTGTATGAGTGTTGAATGCCAAAACTAAAGCCCAAAATATAAATCGAAGACTAGATTCAGCAATTTACCAAAATGTATTGGCGAATATTTTCTATGATGAAAGTTCTCAAACCAATGCCCAAAGTATCGAAAGTAGTGGAACGGCTTTCAACAAGAAAAAAAAAACAAAATATTAAACCTGGAGATTTCAAGCGATGACTTTCTCCTCCCTGCATCACAAGTATTAAAAAATATAGTCAAGAGACTTTAATATTTAGCAAACAGTTCACGTACAGAACCCCCGGTAATTTTTAGAGGAACCCGCATCCAACCGCAAGTCTCCGTCCTAACGTTGAAATATTAACTTTGACAGAGCCTTTTGGACCCTTTTTTGTACCCCAATGACATATTTCGGGTCTTTCCGAACATAGGTTGTGCGTTGACAAACTTTCGAAAAGACAACTCAATTTTGAGATTTCCCTATAGTTCGATGTATCACTGATTTATATAAACGTATTACTATTTTTTTAATTTCTAGGTAAGTATTTCTTATCTAATCTAGAAGTAGGAAATGAGCATGCAGTCCACCTAATGGTGGTAGAAACCTTTGTAGTCCGACTCCGACAGTACCACCGTTCTACTTATTTCTGCCTAATAATAGTATTAAGCGTTGCTGTTGTCTGGTTTGAAAGGTACTTTTCCGAGGCGTTTCAATTTAGTCCTCAGAGGTACAAACGTATCTGGGGTCGACCTCAGGCAGGAATCTGATTTTGTCTGGGGTTGATTACAGACGTCCATGGACGACAGTATCCAGTTACCACCGGTGGACTGCATGCTCGTCTGCTACTCCTGTATTATACAAAAAAATCAAACCAGAATAGAGCTGTATTCTGGTTTGAAAGCTGTAGTATAGTAGAATACTGTTTTGAGGCAGAAATAGCTGTGACAAGTAAGTTTTACCTTTCACAATAGTTGAAGTACGATTTTATTACTTTAGACAAGCGAAAGGAACATAAAACCTTTATTCGGTTCTATCTCAAGTAGACTCCAGTTGTCAATTACTGCACAAATCGCAACTCAGGCCGGCAATCCCGGCCCGGGATGGGATGTTGCATCCCGGGATCCCGGCTGTATCCCGGGCGGGAATAAATGTCTTAGCGCGATCACGTTCATCGTTCAATTTCGCATTGAGCTGGCGAATGTTAGGAAGTTATATTACGGGATTTAGTGGCGCGTTATTTTTGTTGAAAAACAAAGTCGGTTAGATTTAGTTATATACAAGTATTGAGGGTCCGCGCGACGTTACACTTAACATACCGCTGACAGTTCCAGGTTCGGTTCTTAGATATACAAATTGAATTCTATTAATGTATTTTAAAAATTCTACACCATGTATTTGGAGTATCTTATGTTATTTATGTTTCTACTTAAGAAAACTAAGAATTATTTTCTTGTCGCGCGTCTTCACGCGTACGATTTACATCCTATTTTTTTATAGATACTTTACCTGTCATGCACGCCACATACACTTGGGTCACGAAGATATTACAACGAGTTAATTCTGGTGTGCGAGTGCAACACATGTGCGAAAATGGGTCTACGCTATGCGTGACAGGAATAGGACTGCAATAATGACAGTCACAATATAAAACTTAAGTCAGAACTCTACGAGCATGCATAGCAACCGACCACACCAGCGCTGAATACTGCTGTGAAGCAGAAACAGGTGTGACGGTGGTGCTACTGGAGTGTAACCTTTAAAATGTACCACAACAATTACTTTTAACTTCAAAGAAGATACGTGACGTCACAGACACACAATCCCTTTACGAGCGATACACAATGGAGCAACAAAACGATGAAACCAATCGCGATCTGAACTCCATTTCGCGTTGCCAATATAAAAACGAAATCGCGACAAATCCCGCCTTGCAATAACGTCGTGTCGCAGCTATTGTCACATCGTTGACGAGTGGCGAATAAGATATATAACGAAGTAAAAAGGCGTGACGTCAGCACCGTTGTTGTAGTGCTGAATGACTCATGTTCAAACCTTTGAAAGAAAACCACACGAGAATTGTTGAGCTACGTATATTCTTCTGGCAGCGTAACGACGTCCTAAGGAGGTCCGTACTGTTCCACAGCTCGAGCAGTAATGCCCCGATGTCGCCAGTGCGACCCTTTTTATAAGGGCCGACGCACGTGCACTTGTTTTCATATTTTAAGATGCAGGTAGTTTACCTCAGGTGTTTAATCATTTCATTTTATAATAGGAGAACTGCCGTATTTGCTCCGACATATACTATAATTGATAGAAAAATAGCATCACGCTTTTTTATAGTCGAACCTACGGATATAGCTTGCATGCTCTCTGATGGAACTATGTTTTCAGAGTCACAAAGGTTTAACAAAACCAACTGCCAATTTTGGAAGGTGGTAGAACCAGTGGTTCGACTCCGGCGGCATCATCGCTACACCTATTTCTGCCTAATAACAGCAGTGCCAAAGGCTGCTGTGTTGTGGTTTGAAGGATGTGGTACAGGAGACATATTTTTCCGAGGAATTCCAGCTTAGTCCTTAGGGGTAGCGGGGTATCTGAGGCCGACCTGAGGTAGGAAACTAATCTTATCTGAGGTTGATTACAGATGTCCATGGGCGGCAGTAGCCACTTACCATCAAGTGGACTGCATGCTCGTCTGATAATCCGATATTAAGTATAAAAAATAACCTATAACTAATAATAACGTAAAAGTAATTCTCGCGAATCTTGAAACATTTTTCAACATCCGAGAAATGATTCATAAATCCTTATATTGATTGCCAGAGGCTTTCATTAAGGAAGTTCGGAGCCTTCCAAATCTATTAAAACTTCCTCGTCTGTTAATAAAATACCTGTTTTTCCTTTCCTGAGGAGGATATATAAAGTTTGAGGTAGGTGTTTCTGACAAGTTATACAGTAAATAGTCGTTTTATATTTCTTATCTGGGGCGTTTTAGTAGTTTCTATAGTGTAGTTTTTTTTGTCTGTTATAATCTTTGACAAAGATGTTTTGTATCTAAATATATATAAGTCAAAGGTGACTGACTGACATAGTGATCTATCAACGCATAGCCCAAACCACTGGACGGATCGGGCTGAAATTTGGCATGCAGGTAGATGTTATGACGTAGGCATCCGCTAAGAAAGGATTTTGATCAATTCTACCCCCAAGGGGATAAAATAGGGGATGAAAATATTACTTCATAACGCCAGCGAAGCCGCGGGCATAAGCTCGTTGATAAATAAAATTTAAATCTTGTAATCTGGAACTCTGAACCGATTATGACGTGACTTTTACGGAAAGGAAAGATAGAATGACTATGCGAAGAAAATCATAAACACATTTGTCTCCATTACTCCTATTATATACTGTGTTATTCAAAAAATATTATTGAATGGATGGATGGATGGAATGGTCCTGAAGGGTAAAAATAAAAAAATTTTAGGTTCACAAACGCGTGTCATATACAGTGGTTTCCAGGTTTGATTCCTGCAAAAGGCATCCAAATTATTATAACATTTTAAAGGTATTTTTTATGTCAATGCTAACCACGACAGAGCCTACTTGTTGGGTCTGTGAGAGTTTTTTTTTTTTAATAATATAGGAGTAGCAGACGAGCATGCAGTCCACCTGACGATAAGTGGCTACTGCCGCCCATGGGCATCTGTAATCACCCCCAGATAGGATTAGATATACCTACCTGAGGTCGGCCACAGATGCGCCGCTACCCCTGAGGACTAAGCTGGAACGCCTCGGAAAAGCATGTTTCCCTTACCCTTCAAAACGGAACACAGCAGCGTCTAACACTGCTGTTATTGCGTAAAAATAGGTGTGGCGGTGGTGCCGCCGGAGTCGAACCACAAAGGGTTCTACCACCTTCAAAGACAGAGTAGAAAGTTACTTGGTGTAAATCTACCACAATCGAACTACAACGCCTATAACTGTAGCAATAATCAAAACTTTTCAACAATTTAGCTTCAAAAATTCCCCAAAACACACTTAAAGGCCCAAGAACAATCGTGTACCGTTTATAGCCACAGTAAACAGTATAATTTAACCAATTAAACGGAATGGGGGCGATAAAAATTAAACTTACTTGTTAATTAAACCATTTGATTATAACTGAAGTTAGAACTGTTATTGCGAGCTTTAACAGCTTAACTAGATGCCCCAGGGGTAACGGTATTGATAACACCATAAAAGGGTACTGTGCTCAGAGGTTTTACCTACTGTTGCCCCACTGTTGGGCTTGAAAATCTCAGAATAAAAAAGGCTAAAGTTCACTTTGCTGACAAAGTGCATTAATTGGATTGTTTATTGGGACGAATTTTATGACCCACTCCTGGGCACTCTGCTGTCTACTGGGGGAGTCTTAGAGCGAACTTCACCACATTGCACCAATATGGATTGGTGAATTTAGGCAGGAGAAGTGATCTACGTAGTACGTTGGATGTCATCACATTGCTCATAAGATCCCTAAATTTACGAAACAATGCCTGCCTAAAATAAAAATACAAATAGAAAAACAATAAACGCAATTTCAAATCGAATTTTCATAAAAATAATTGAATAACAAACATTTCATTTTAACAAACTATGCAATATTTCAATATTTTTCTATCAATAGGCACATTCCATAAAAAACCATTTGCATAACATTTAACCGCGATTCAGATATTCATAGAATACGCATATTAAAACAGTTAATTGTGCCACAAAACAGTATGCCGATTTGACTGAGTTTTGCTATGAAATATGCATGTTGTAGTTACTAACCGAGTATCACTCGTAGTTGATTTTATCATCCAAAACATAGTCACAGCTACAAATTGTATTTATTATTCATGAATTAATCTGTCATGCATGATGATGGTAATGACTGAACGGCATTTTATTTAATGACTTTTACTGGACTGCTGAAGGTAATGTTTTCGAGTGTATGTTTGTTTGTATGTATGTATTATTTGGCAAATGCTTCAATCCAAACGACTGACGATTTTTAAAATATGAGGTGTCGTTGAGATCTCCTAAATTGTGGGTGACATAGACTATATTGCTAGCCAGTGGTTTGTAATTATCTAGTTTAAGGAACATAATTTAAGTCATAAATGAGTAAGTTGACAATGTTTTCAATAGACATTTGTAATCATAAAAGTATTTTGAAGAATGTTGGAGTCAGAAAATACCACCGCCGCTCCTATATTTGCCGTGTAATAGCAGTATTATGGGCTTTATTTTTCTATTTGAAATGGATAGTAAGTCAGTGATACATTTAAATTAGTAGACATTCAACATTCGTAGACGTAAGACAATTTTAACTATTTGACGATGATGAGAGTCGAGAGACTGCGTCATTATTTGCTACATCAATTTAATAATAAAAACTTATTCACTCGGATAACAATTACAAAAAATACCCGAAAACTGTCCTAAGCGGACAGTGGGACTTCAGTTCCAAAAACAGCAAAACTGTAGTCAAACTAAAGTCAAACTTCGACTTTATTCCGAACATCGGGGACAAAACGGATTTGTTACATCTCGTTCGATGGGACATGCGCGTTTCATTCTCAATTCAATTCACTTCACTTCAACTTCAACTTCAAAATTTAGAACGTGTTATTGCAATAAAATAATGAATGAATTTTAAATGTATACGATTTTTGAAGTTGACATCGGCTGTCATCACACCGATTTTTACTTGGTAACAAGTATTAAGCGCTGTGTTGTGTTAAGTGTGATAGATACCTCATGTATCTATCTCTTACACGTAACTTTTAAGGCTTCGTAAGACGACATATTGAAAACAATGTATTTCCTTTGAAATACAGTTCTTGTAAGTGACTATATAAGATGCCATTATAATACAAGTTAATATGTGTGTCTTTTTTTTTCTACCAAATAATCACTGCGTCTTTTTGGGTTTGCTTCAAAATTGGTCTTGGTAATGGCACGCTTTTGCGACGCGTTATTTCAACGTTTTATGTGTTTCCTTTATGTCCTCCTGGAATATCACGTCAGTAATGCAGACAATTGATCAAATTACTCAGCGGATTCTAAATCAGCGAAATTCCGCAAAATTTAATCCCATCTTGGAACGAAGCCGCGCACATAAGCCACTTAAACAATAAGCTTCCGTAGTCCAAATTCTTAACAAGGGTATGTTAATCCAATTTAGACAACTGGGTCACTCGAGGAAATTTTCTTTCAAACAATGGAACGCGATAAAAATCAGTGACGCGCCAGTGCCAGTGTGTTTTGGCACGACGAGCGCCGATGGCACTGCTGGCTGGCGTTTTATTTGAAGCTGGCAACTAATTTTCTGTTTTGAGTGTCGAAAATGTGTGACGATGCGATTTATGGCTTGGATTTTCAACGAATTATCAATACATATGTTTATACAACTTTTTTTTATTGAATATGATGGTAATTGATCACTGCCGATAGACATAATCCCTAAACAGAATTTAAATACTAATTTAAAATTCTTCCATCTTTTGATTCTCACAGATGCGTGTCCTTTGAAGAGTAGAGGAAATACATCGTCTAAGAGTAAAGGCATCTTGATACCACACCCTTCAAACCTGAACACATCAACCCTTACCACCGTGAAGAGCAGAAGTGGAAAACTTCGAAAGAGAAGTAAAATTGAAAATATTTTTATTTTTAACTGTGAAACGGTATGCCGGCTGATTTACATATGAGACGACAATCCGAGTTTTCAGAAGTGGCAATATAGGATCGGCTTCAGATAGAACCCCTTTTCTGCAGCTTTAGTTACAAATGTCCTTAGTCTTCAATGGTAACTTACCACCAAGTGGAGTGCATGCTCGCTTGTTGCATCAATAATACATAATGAACGTCATAATAAACTTAAAAAACCAAAACACAGCTGTAGCACTACCATGAGTTTACAAAAGTATTACTCGCTAGCGACTGCGTAAAATAAATGTATGAAAAATTGTACAGCGCCTCTGGTGGTTACTCGTAGAAGTAAAATCCGTAGTGGCGTAACTCGATACGTAAAAAACCTATCGAAATCAAATCGCTAGCGAATGTCATTATGATCTATTGCCATACAAATTCTGTCCCATGAGTCATTAATTTGACAGACGTTGTCAAGAAATACCGTAACGATAGTAGTTATGTTATTCACTAGCAAAATGACAATAGTTTTCTATTTACAATTTCTATAGTGGCGTTTCTATGCCAACTCATGGTAGTGCTACTGCTTAAATATAGAATTTCACTCCTACAATGTAGACAAATCCATCCATAGCACATGTTTTTTATTTATTTTGATAGTAAATAGCGTTGAACGTAATCAAAATAAATAAAAAAAACATTTTGACAAAAAGTGGAGTTGGCTGATTTGCGAATTGAGATATCGATATGTTAAAATCCGATAATCCGTTTGGGTTGCAGCGTATGCCAAAAAATGAGAGATGAATACATATAATCAAAGATACATACTCTAAATACATTACCCTCCGCTGTCGGTAAAAAAATAGAAACAAACTGAAGATTTGCAATCCATTTACACGGAAATATTGAAACTATTAAATTAATTCAGAACCGGAGTTACGTTCAATAATAACGCAAACTTTGACGAAACGGAAGTAATAAAATCGAACTTCGGAAGCTGTGTTCAGAACTTACTGTTTATTTAAGTTTTGATATTGATGTAATTATTTATATGGAAAGGGGTAAATACTTCCCTTATTTGGTGGTTGTTAGTGGCCACAGCGTACTGTAGAAATTGATTCAAGAAAAGTCACAGATGCTACCGATGAAGTTGCAAAAATTCGCGTGAAATTGAAGCAGCACAATGAGAGATGGTATTATAACGCTTTCTGGGTCGACTCCAAAGGGACCACCGCCACATTTATTTCTGCTTTATTACAGCAGTGTTAAACGCTGAATGCTAATTTGAAGGATGTGGTAAGAGACATACTTATCCAAGACATTTCAACTTAGTCATCAGGGGTAGCGGCGAGTCTGTGGCCGAGCGCGGGTAGAAATATCTAATCCTATCTGGGCTTGATTACAGATGTCCATGGGCGGCAGTAGCCACTTACCATCAGGTGGACTGCATGCTCATTTTCTTTACTCTTTCTTTAGTAAAAAGGTATAATAATCAAATAACAAGTATCCCCAAAGTATTAAAATTTCCAAACTTTAAACTCTTTCAAAGTCTTTCGTTCTTTTGTTTACGCTGAGATAGTCTCATCGAAAATGTTCAGTTATTATCGAGTGCCCCAACTTTGTAGTGGAACGAGATTCTGTTGAGTTCCGATGTTTGAAAACAATTCTAACAAGTCCAAGATCTGTAATAGCGTTTGATTTATTTTTGCCAAAGTCAGTTTATTGTCGTATTTTTGCAAAGTATGAGTTTTCATGCAAAAATATGTGACCATGAGAAACTTATTCATTCATAGGTACATACACGTAATATACATCATCAATTAATGTTATATGTATGTATCTGTTCAATAAGGTACATAAAATAATTTCGCACCATGCAAGTTGGAAATCACCATACAGCTTCTTGGAGTACAGAAGAAAAAATAAAGAAAGAAGGAATTAATACCTCGGTAATTTATAGTGAACAAACCACTGAATAACTTGCCGACCAACGACGAATATGTAAACATCAGGCAAATACAAAAACAGCCGTAAAATCAATCAAAGTTGAATAAAAGAAAATGAGAACGAGAGAACGAGCATTTGTAGCACCGTATTACACCAGAGTAATTTCTAGTACATACTCGTATTCGCGACTATTCGTCTACGATCTGCGAGCATCTACGTGATGGATAACAACACTATACACTGCTCAATAATAATAGACTCCTAAAATCAGATATAAAATTTAAAATCACACCGACAACGTATAAAGGTTACGTGAGACTAGTGCGAAACTCGCAAGCACTTCTGAATTCGAGCGGCGATGAGCAAACATCGCGAACAAACACCGAACAGTTTCGATGACAGCGCACCACATCGTTGGACACTAGTCGATGAGTAGGTTAAACTTGGAAACTGTAAACGAAGAATAAAAATAGTAAAAGGTGTTACTTTTCGAATTTAGAACACAAGGAATATTCTAGAAATGAAAAAATATAGGTATAGGTATGGAAGTGGGCATGAGCAAGGTTACGAGCATGAGTATGACCATGGACATGGCGATAGTCATGGGGATGGAAATTGGCATGGTCACAGCGCGCACATGGTCATGTGCATGAGTGTAGGCGTGAGCATGGGTGTGGGTTTGGCATGGATATAAGTGGGGACATGAGCCTATGTCCAAACACACACACGGAGCGGTTTTTATGACTACGGATCACATCGTTGGACACTAGTCAGTGAGTAGATGAAAATTGAAAACTGTGAACGAAAAATAAAAATAGAAAGGTGATACTTTTCAAATTTAGAACACGGGGAATATTCGAGATACAAATAGGTACAGGTATTGAAGTGGGCATGAGTAAGGGTATGTGCACGCATGGGTATGGGTATAAGCGTTGGCATGAGAATGAGCGTAGGCGTAAGGATAGATGTGGAAGTGGCATAAGCATGGGCATAAGTATGAGCTTGGCAACAATAAATAAATTATTTCCGGCCAATTTTAGAGTCAAACCGGTATAACCGTACTCCTCCATTAATATAATTATTATCTATAATTGATTTACATTGAAAAGTAAAATACACCGTAGCTGGATCTAGACTATATCGACTAAATTAAAATGTCTGGTAATAAATGTGAATCAAAAAGACAAAAAGAACTTATAATGCAAATTGGCAAAGAAAATATTCTAAAAAAAGATTAAGTTAGGAAAATTCGTATCCTCACCCGAAATGAAAACTAAAAATAGAAATCAAAGAGGCATAGTGAGACAAAACTTTACCCGTCAATGCAATATAACAAAGCCGATAACCGCGGCGGGTCGATCTAATACCACTAATTACTAAACCGTAGGCAGTCAGGTTATTTCCAATCTATTTGATTTGCCCAAATGCAATCGAAACGCTTAATAAATTCCTCTGTTGATGAGGGTGTGGGCTGCTTTTACACCGAAGCGTAATTGGCTGCACGAGAATGCTTATAGGATTTACCACTTTTGCTCCTATACTTTACAGTAAAGTGCATATAAAATTACTTACAAAATGAAATCTTTCAACATAAGCTTAATGCGTACTGCGTAGTTTGCCAGAGAAGCTGTTTTGGTAAAATGAGAGGCAACAAAGTAGTTTAATAGATAACATTTTTAGCACAAAATCTGCACCACACAGGCCAATAGTTACTTACTTTACAATTAACAAAAAACAGCATTTTGAGCCCTCAGGGTAGATAAACATTTTCTATATTGAGTTGATTTTTGTCCTTGATTGGACGGCAGTGAGCATTTTCGAGGCGTGTCTACTTAGTCCTCAGGAATAACGACGCATTTGTGGCCGACTTCAGATTGGAATCTAATCTTATGGATTCCAAATTTCCATAAACGGCAGTAGCCACTTACCATCAGGGACTCCATGGTGGAGCATGAAGTACCTTCTTTATTATAAAAAGGTCCATGAGCGACTTTTCCCATTTAATATCAGCTGCACACTCTATTTCCTAAAAATAATTAAATAAAAAACAACTTTTTATTTCTTTAAAATTACGCAACGGTGTAACAACTTCGCAGGTTCAAAAGCCATTAGTTTCGTGCCCGCAATTTTGATTTCGACTTCCCCTAAATGATTCTGAAGTCGTTAATATAGTTCGAGTTTTCCTATTAACTCACACCTAAATTCAATAAAGGTTTTGTACGAGTAAATAGTTCAATTGCCTCCATTTAAAATAACTTGTCATTCTCTATACATTTGCCTTTTTGGGTGAAATTGAAATTTTCGATTTAATTTAATCTAAGATAGAATAATGAAAATGGTAGTAGTTTGAAACTTAGTTCATGCTTCCGTTCGGGGTTCAAATCCCAGACTCAATCTGGTGATTGTTAAAAAGTTTAAGCTGGAAATTAATTATTATGTGTTTTAATGGTGAAAGAAAACCAACATGTCTAAGAGTTCAAATTCCCAAAGATTTATGAAGTCTACCAATCTATACTTGCCTGGTGACATATGACTTAAATGCATTTCATTTTGAGGGGAGACTCGCGCCCAGCAGTGGGATGGAAATTGGTTGATGATAACAGAAGTTGTATTATCAATGTAATTCACTATAACTGTTTATTTTAGGACATAAAACTACGAGTACGTACAAATAGTCAACCATTTTGTTTTCAAGTCTTTTGAAGTAGCGCAGTTTATGTGCCAAAATAAAGTTTAAAATCAACAAAACCCAATTGTCCCCGCGGGACTAACAAACTTAGCGATATTTTCGCCGGTCAGACTGAAAAATAAGCCATTTTCAGCCATAAATGGGTATAAAACTTAAACTGTGTGGTATTTTTAGGGGAATTGTTAGTACGAAATTCGCCGCTGCATAGCGTTCTAAAAACAAATATAAGACTCTGTTCGCGTTGTCCAAATCGAATTTGGTAGACGAGTTGGACTAACGAACGGGCGGCCGCTGTTTGAACTTGGGAACTCTTTCCCGTGCGGCGCAAGACTATTGCATTACCGGCGCATAGCGGAAAAAATAAATAAATCGAACTGTTCGTTCCACTAGTTTAAAATTGGAATTCTGTTTCGTTTCTCGAATTCTGGAAATGTCTGTATGGTGAAATATCTTTATTTAAATGAATTGTTCTATTTTAATTCGTGATGTTTGGGCGCATGACTATTGATTTAACGGCGCATAGTGAAAAAATTAATAAATCATAGTATTTGATCTACAAATTTAAAATTGGAATTTTGCTTTGTTTCTAAAATTCTAGGAGTCTATACGATAAAATATCTTTTTTATAATATAAATTCAATGATTTTATAAAATATATAGTCCGATGCGAATAGCGATTTTGGAAAGCCTATATTGATTCAAAAAATAATTATTTCCTTAATAACTAATTCTACTATATTTACTAATATTAATAGCTAGCTCACTAAGGGTACTACTCTGGCAAAAATATATAATTATACTAAATAAAGTTAACTACATAGCGTGTTAGTTCTCTAAATTGAATTTGGTAGGCGAGTTGGACTAACGAACGAGCGGCCGCTGTTTGAACTTGGGAACTCTTTCCCGTGCGGCGCAAGACTATTGCATTACCGGCACATAGCGGAAAAAATAAATAAATCGAACTGTTCGTTCCACTAGTTTAAAATTGGAATTCTGTTTCGTTTCTCGAGTTCTGGAAATGTCTGTATGGTGAAATATCTTTATTTAAATAAATTGTGATGTTTGGGCGCTTGAGTATGAATTTAACGGCGCATAGTGGAAAAATAAATAAATTGTAGTGTTTGACCTACAAATTTAAAATTGGAATTCTGTTTTGTTTCTAAAATTCTAGGAATGTTTATACGATGATTATTTTTTTTAATTTATCACCGCAATGATTTTATAAAATATATAGTCCGATGCGAATAGCGATTTTGGAAAGCCTATATTGTTTCAAAAAAATAAATATATCTCTTAATAACTAATTCTACTATATTTACTAATATTAATAGCTAGCTCACTAAGGGTACTACTCTGGCAAAAATATATAATTATACTAAATAAAGTTAACTACATAGCGTGTTAGTTCTCTAAATTGAATTTGGTAGACGAGTTGGACTAACGAACGGGCGGCCGCTGTTTGAACTTGGGAACTCTTTCCCGTGCGGCGCAAGACTATTGCATTACCGGCGCATAGCGGAAAAAATAAATAAATCGAACTGTTCGTTCCACTAGTTTAAAATTGGAATTCTGTTTCGTCTCTCGAATTCTAGAAGTGTCTACCTACATGCTGAAATGTATAGATTTATTGTTCTATTTTTAATTTGTGATGTTTCAGCGCATGACTATTCCAGAACTATGCTAAATATTTCTGGAATTCTTGGAATGGAATTGGAATTATTGTCCTAATATTAATTTTTGATCTTTATTCATTCAACATATCAAACGTACTAAATTTACAAATTCTTAGGTCGTTATTCGTAGGTACGTTAATTTCAGTCAATTTCAATAGAATACTATAATTGAAGAAATGTAATGTTAGCCTCATGTAAGTTACGACATTTAAATAAATAAGTTTTCCAAAATCGTATCGCAGATGACGTAATATTTAGTCTAACTGAAGTCCAACGATTTACTTAACAATTTTTACCAATTTATTACTTTTAAACTGCAGTTAAAACATAAGAAGTCAACACCAAAGTTTTTAAATGCCAATAAAATGCCAATATTTTACTGCCACATCGACTATAGACAACAGAGATTAGAAAAATACAACAGAATGGGCATTCGAACTGATGAAGCTAACAAAGAAATTTAATACGAGTAATAAATAAAACATTGTACACTCCGTTCTTTTTTCGTCCCTTTTTGTAAATTATGCATAATAAATTTATAGAAGCAATAATATTTACAAAAGCATTTGTTAGACAATTTGTACAATTAAAGCTTATTTCATATTTAAATATTATCCGAATTTAAGTATTAATTTATAAAATTCATTTGTTATTTTTATTTGCGTTTATCATAAAATAATATATGACACAATTATCCAGGAAGTATTTAATACACTTCAAATTAATTAATTGTTCATACAATGTATTTTAGCTTTTAGTGTCATATGCTCTATCTTTTCTTTTTCTATAATCAAAGGTAACATTGCCTTAGTTTTATTGCGCTAAGCTTCTTGAGACATGTACTTGAAAGATAGAAAAATCCATTAAAACCAAGTACCTGTTGAGAGGTCTCAACACTATTGAATATTAGTCTTAGGCGTTTGCCTAAAAATATTTATCTAAAAAACTAATAGGATTAAATGACTCAATAGGGAATTTACTTTACATATTTGCGCGTTTTTACATGAAAATGTAGAAATATTTATGAGTTTAAAAATTACATTAGGTTTTTTGAATTTGTGCGACCTTTAAATTATTATTATTCAAAGCTTAACATTAGTAGAAGTTCTTGAAAGTGGTAGAACCCCATGTGGTTCGACTCCGAAGGCACCTCGACTAATATTTGTGCCTAATAACAGTAGTGTTCAGCGCTGCTGTGTTCCGGTTTGAAGGGTATGGTAAAGGAGATATATTCATCCGAGGCGTTCCAACTTAGTCCTCAGGGGTAGCACGCTTTTGTGGCAGATTTTAGGTAGGGATATAATCTTATTTGGCGTTGATTATAGATGTCCATGGACGTGGACCACCAGGAGTGCATACTATTTTGCTTCTTATATATTACCAGCTGACCCGGCAAACGTTGCCATATTAATAAAAAAATGTTAAGGGTGAACAACCCTTATCACTTAGGGGTATGAAAAATAGATAGTAGCCGATTCTCAGACCTACTGAATATGCATATAAAATTTGGTGAAAATCGGTAAAGCCGTTTCGGAGGAGTACGGTAACTAACATTGAGACACGAGAATTTTATATATATATTATAAGGAAAGCTACAAGAAAGTAGTATGTACTAAATTAGATGAACAGCCATAAATATAATAATAAATGAGTAACATTCTGAGTCATTCGCAGGCAATAAGGCCTATGAAGAAACGACCCGGAATTCCTTATAGTCCAATTGGTTCAAAAATATCACTCGCCAAGACATTCCGACCCTAGTACTCCCAACTTTAGCATGCCTTCAATTCCCAAAACTTGCATCCATTACGCAAACTATGTGAGAAAGTACCAAACTATGTTAATATAAACAGCAATGTATATCGTGAAAAGCAAGTTCTCGGATAGGGTACTCGGATATCGAGATACGATTGATTCATGATCACAATTACCTTCTATGTTGGAACGCATCCTGAAGACCTAGACGACCGGTGTAAGCTGAGCTCCCTCGCCCCGCGGTCTCCAAACTGTTCTTACGACATCGGGGGAAGTAGTTGCATACGAGGGGTCAGGATAAACCGGTCCTAGACTAAGACGTGTGCCCGGATTTGGCCGACTCAAAGCTCAACGGAAAGCAGCACCAATTGCTTCTATTCGACAATAAATACATCACGTTTAGACTAAGGTTGATTCATTGGACGGCGTTGCTTACAATGGATAAATATGGCACAGTCTTGAAGGTGGAGCGGGATGGGTATATCAAACAAAGGGTGTCGAGAAAGGGATAGAGGATGACTGGAGATTTTGAGCTGGATTCATTGAGAAATGTGTGTGTGCTTTCAATTTTCCGCTACGAGATAATGTTGCGACTGCTCCCTAGCGATTGCTTTTGTAGGAGCTTCTAAAATTATAAATTAAATTTTATAGAGGCCAACAACCTTCATATTTAAGGGAGGAATGGCCGTGAAAGGGCGCTGTATTATATATTTGAGATATAGGTAGATTGGTGCCGCTTCTGCCCTTCTAAGAACTCTTAGACGTGTGATCTTCACGATGTTTTTAAACTACTTCAAAAAAGGAGGAGGCGCCGACTTCAGAAATATGTACTAAACCAACATTTATTTCAATTATTTTTTACTTTGTAGTGACATAGAAGTCGGTTTTATTTTTTTGTTAAAATTTTTTTCCTACATTATGTTCATAGATAAGCATAGATATCTCACCGCCTTGTAATTGAAGGAAGCTATTAAATCGCTGAAACGGCTGACAATTCTGTCAGCCATTTATTGCCTGTCATGGTGTAATTTACGTGGAATAATGCCGACATGCGCAGTTAAGTGGTGCGGAACACGAAATCGAATAGATAGTGCGGAGAAATATCGTTTCATTCGTAAATGATCTAAAAACTACATTTTTTAAGTATTTTTCAAACACGAAAATAGATGACAGTGACATATTCAATTGTCAAAACTGGTTACATTTTTTTATTAGGAGTGAGTAATCTTTACTAATCTATGATTGTGTGAGCAAGTGAAAATTAATTTCTAATACGTACATAAATAAAAAAATCAGAGGTCTGGGATTCGAACTTGGAACCCTGAGTTTTTAACCATAGAATATTATTATGTAACATGGTTATTACGAGACAGAAATGGGTGCGACGGTGGTGCCTTCGGAATCGAACCATGACGGATTCTACCTTCAAAATTCTACATCTATTTCAACATTCCTATGAGCCTTAAATCAAACGCGAAACCTTAATTATAGCCTATATCCTCCATATACCAGTGTTCGGCTCAAATTTCCAGAAATGCAAAACGATATTTTGGAAATTGACCACCATTCGAACACAATTTCCAATTAATAACCGACGATAACTAACTATCGTTTCTGGGAACTGAAATAACAACGAATAACGGTTAGACATTAACTATCGGTTAACTTTAACTGCTATTCAGTGCAATCTGATGGAAGACTAAGTTCTTGGGTTAAGTTTTGCCTTTTACCCCAGATTTTCTTAGACAAGATTCTAAAGACTATTATTATAAAAACAAAGCTTCAGGCTGCTTAAAAGTGAAGCCTCCCACAATATAGCAGAGTCCAACGACACCTCTTATATTGATATCCGTCAACATAGGCTTATTTATATAACATAGGCTATATTTAATTCAAAAAACCTCTAGGGTCCCAGCGTAAATAATAAAAAACTAGAATGTGGAATAGAGTGAAAATAGAAAAGTCTGCAGAAAATTAAGTACTATTGACTGTAGTCAGCAAACACAATCAACTTCGAAAAGACGTTCTTGTACTGCGACCGCCTTCTGTAGACTAGAAATTTGATAAAGCACTGTATACGCCTTCCATCGCTGGTTTTGTTCGCATTGTCAATAGCAACTTCTAACATACACAGCGATGGATACTTAAATTGTCATATTTCAGACTGGTCGCGTTTGTTACGAAAGACTATCTTGTACTGGGATTTTCTTTATACTATGAAACTGATAATAGACTTTGTATATATTCCATTGCTAGTTTTGTTGGCATTGTCAATAACAAATGCTTACAAACGCAGCGATAGATGTATGAACTGTTATGTTGTGGAACGCTCGAGTTTTATGAGAATGTCGGTACAAGAATGAGATTTAATAAGGTTGAACAAAAGAACAATGTTCTAAACAGACAAGTGGCGTTGCATGGAACAATAAAGAGGATTTTTAATACAAATATTTTATACAATATTTTAATAAAACTAGGTATCATTAATTTATATAGGATTTTTTTCGGGGCCAACAAAACCAACCAAATTGAATCCGAAGCAACAAGAATAGCATTTCTAATAATTTCTAAAAGAGTAGCGGGCCTTATTTTGTTAAAAACTAAAAATTTTAGTTAAAATTTAAGCCCATAGTGGGAAGTTGAGTAAATTCATCTTGATAAAACTCACCAATTAATCAAATTAGTAGCCTACTAATATATAAAAAAAAATCCGGGTTCAATCCCTGGTCGGACATTGACGTCTATATTTAAGTCAATGACGTCAATATTTATATACGGATTTAGTGCCACTCACAACAAAGTTCAACAAAACGCTACATCATTGCATACAATAGGTCCCGGGTTCAGTTCTGATAATGAACACGAAAACAGGCATTCATTCAATGGGCATCCATTCCAAAAATTACTACGTTCAATGTTGTTTATATACGCATCATTTACGATTCACTTACGCCACCAAACTATAAGTAAAGTGAACTTTGACAAAGAATAATTAATTAATGGATGAGACTTTTAAGTCACTTGGAAAATTTGTTAGTGACTGTTTCATCAGTAACTTGATGTAGACTTATTTTATTTATAATTTATCATGATTAAGTAACCTAGAATAGTCGGCCAACGTACTGCATCGAAAACAATATACTTTATTTTAACTTTAATTCTGTATTAAAAATTACTAATACCCATATTATTTATTAGAACTAATAAGTATTAAATCAAACTTAGTAGGTATCATAACGGAATCGACATTAAAAACAAAGGATAGAGCTTGGTCAAGCGTGAGTCGGGTTGGCATAAAAAAAAGTAAAAAGAAAAGAATAAACAAAAATAGCGAATAAAAGGAACATTTAATGCATAAGCTCAACTCGCGATTGACCCGTTTCTTACACAAAATGAAAAACATTTTCTTTAAAGATGCAATTCATTTAAAGTTGTTTTTTACTTTTATTCACGTTTTCAAGGCAGTCAGTGATTTTACGTTAGACCGCTTCATGGGTTTACCCTTAACAGCTAGACAGCACCAGTGATTGTTTAATTACCTGAAACAAACAAAACATTCATTGTAAATACATGTAAAACACAGATATTTTTAGAGTATTAAAATTTGTAAAGAAGGAGCATGCAGCTTCTGGATGGGATCAGCCACAGAGATATCTGTACCAAGAACTACGGTGGAACGCCTCATGTTATATCTGCGTTACCACACTTCAAACCAGAACACAACACTGCTTTATAAATAACATGTAACATGTACAGTGAAGAACTTTTTACGGAGTTCGACAACAAATTATAACAACAACGAAAATATTCGCTTAAGAGTTAAACTTTGAAAATAAAACGTTTCTCAAACTCAAAACACAAAAGAAACTAATTACTGAACACTTGAAACAACAACTTAGCGAATTTAATAAGTTCCTCAGTACAATCGCTACATTTGTGCTGCGAACATCTTTGAGAACCGCAAAAAAGTTCTCCTTTGAACATTCTGTTGTAAAACGGTCTGAATAAAACGTAAAACGCAAAGGCTTTAAGGTGGGTACTGACTTGGAACAATCTCCATAAGTGAGAAAGACGCAATATGCATACATTATGTTCTTCAAAACGGAAACTAAAACTAATATGAATTAATAAATTTGTTGAGCATTTAAATTGATATTTTAAAGTGACCCTATTTTTGTTAATATATATTTTTTTTAATTAGCGAAATTCGATTACATTTTATTTTCGACATTTGGACATTACTTGTTGATTTTCTTTTTGCATATTGGATTAGTTTACTAAATGTTTTTTTACACTGAAAAACCCTCTAATTGCACGTTACATAATTATATTCTTAACTGCGTGTTTTTTTTTTTGTAAAAATCAATATTACAAAAAGTATACATAAGTAAAAGTTTTTGTAAAAAACATTACACGAATATTCCCAAGTGGAAACCCACCTTTACATATTCGCTTATCTATAGCAAGAAAAATCTTGGGTTATTTTTTTAATTTAATGTAAGATAGCACCTGGCACAATTCCCCGCTATTTTTCTTCCGGTGGGAATAAACTATTATTTTTTACAGCCCCTAGTGGGTGGGAATATAATGGGGATTACGTGTTTAGTGCCTAGACTTCTTTATGTTTATGTTAAGTGCACCTGATGTTAATTGAGCCCACGGATATTTTTTTTAAATATAGAAGTAACAAGAGCATGCCCATAAGATTGGATACTGTCGATCAAGTACATTTGCAATCAACCCAATATAAGATTACATTTTTTTAATAATTTTGTAATAAAGGAGTGACAGACGAGCATGCAATCCGCTCGATGGTAAGTGGCTACTGCCGCCTATGGACATCTGTAATCAACCCCAGATAGGATTAGATATTCCCACCTAAAGTCGGCCACAGATGCGCCACAACCCCTGTAGAGCAATCTGGAATGCCTCGGAAAAGTGTTTCCCTTACCACACCCTTAAAACCAAAACACAGCAGCGCTTAAGCACAGGTGGTGGTCCCGCTGGAGTACCGAACCACACAGGGTTCTACCACCTTCAAAATACTTAAAAATACACTGACAAATATACATAAAAAAATAAATCTACATTCATACTTCCATACACACGCACGCACGCACACACACACACACATATATTACAAATACAGACTCGAAAAAAGACCATCTTTTTGTTTCATTCAGGTAAAAAACATAACACCCACACTAAACAATCACATCAACCATTTCATTACCAAGTAGCAAACCGGGCTATACAGGGTGATCCAGTTAATAAATAACCAGGACGAGCGTGTGGGCAGTATTTATTGCGCGACGAATAATGAATCACGCTGTACGTATGAGCACGCAATCTCGAAATGTTTCGTATTTCTTATCATTATCTATCATTCTTTATTATCATTAACATTGGTTAGATTTTTGTTACAACTAAATAGATTTGGAAAACCTGTTACCTCTGCCAAACTAACTTTGTAGTGGTTAATAATAATCGATTTGAATTAAGGCTTTTGTTCCATATGGAAATTGGTTACAGTTAACTTACACATATTTCACTTACCATCAGGAAACCTGCGCATTTGCTAGTTCATTAATTTAATTAAAACAGCAGTAAACATTTGAGTTTTTAGTGACTTGCTTTGGTTTGTCCCGAACAATAAAGCTACTTCATAACAAGTGTCACAGAAAGTTAGAAAATTACTATTGTCAGGTAGTTTTAGAAGTAAAAATAAAAAAAAAATGTATAAAATAGCAATCAAAGACAGAACGTAAAATCCGGATGAAACCAGTAAGCCAGAAATCCAAAAAATCCACTACATTTAGAAATGTTGATATTACAAATAGATTAAAAAAAAAATAATACCTAATTGATAAACTTTACTACTTTTAATCATACAAGTGCAAAAGCGTTTCATAACTAGACGGTGATAAAACTAAATAAAACTTTAGCCACTACCCTCTCAGGTAAAGTTTATTAAAATACGATATCACTATCTAGAAGTTTTATCGTTGGTTCAAAGAGAATTATTGTGAGAGTTCGACAAATAAAGCGAGATACCAAGAGGTTGATGTTAATGCACTTTGTTCAAAACAAACTGAGGGTAGATTGTTCCATTGCATTCGGAGTATTGAATTGGGAGCACCCTGTATTTACAATACAAAAATGTTCCGTTGCAATCTACTCGTATATTGAGATCTATCTACACACAATAAAAATAGGTATTTCGAAGGTGGTACAAGCCTTTGTGGTTCGACTCAGGCGGCACCACCGCCACACCTATTTCTACCTAATAACAGTAGTGTTTAGCGCTACTGTGTTCTGGTTTGAAAGGTGTGATTAGGGAGATAAACTTATCCGAGACGTTCCAGCTTATTTCTCAGAGGTAGCGGCGCATCTGTAGCGTCCCTAACATAGGAATTTAATGCTATCTGGAGTAACCTTACCACTTACCGTCAGGTAAACTGCATTCTCAGTTGTAAAAGTGTTCAATATAAATACTTACTATATTTAATTTATATTTACTGTATATGAACCATAAATGGAATTATAAACATTAAGAAAATTATTGGGCCCATTTAACATTTTTTTTTTAAATAATTAAAATATTAATTTGTCCGTCTTATATAGAATGATTTCAAAAGTTGTTTATTTTTTTCACCCAAATGTTTAATGTATTTTTCCTCTACCAAAAAAAAAACAAAAAGTACTTAATGGATTATTAAAAATTATAACCGCTTTCAGGCAAAATGAAGCCAATTCTAAGAAAGATTCCGCTTATAAAGACAGTAAGCCAAGGTTACGAGAAATGGGAACGTGTTCGATGGGTCTCTGATTTGATTGAAAAAGCAAGAATATATGCGATCGAGATAGAGCATGTTGGCTGGAGACGGTAACCTTCGTTTGTTGTCGACATGGAGTTAATAAGCAAATAGACTAAATTATTGCATTCAAGTTTTACAGAATATCAGCCGCCTGTTTCAAAAGTCCGTTGTTAATATTCACTTTATAATTTCATGTCCACCAAAGATCGACATTTGACAATGTCCAGCATGAGAACATTGGCAATTTTCAATCTTTAGCAGCAAAACAGTGGATAGACTGAGTATTTATTTTGAGTGTATGTGTATTGTACAATACACACATGGTGTTTTAAAAGGTTATTATACCGATTTATGGTAAAGCAGTGAAAAGTTATTTATGAATATTTTTGCGTACTATAATAATAATAGCGATAGTTTGATAATCTTTCTGGTACTACATATGACCAATATATCTTATGAAACGAATATTATTAACGAGTCTCATTGTGTGGGCTTATACATATATTAATTGTTATGTAACAAAGCCATCCTCTTCCTTCCTTTCCTGTATTCACCTTTAGTCACAGATACATCTAAGTGAAAAATATGAATCTAGAATCTATTGCTTCTTCGTCAATGGTTTGGACTAGTTATTAACGATTTTATTTTCGTGGTGTTAAGAGCTCTATTTTCGCAGTCCTCTGATGTTTTATCCCACAAACAGCGTTTAAAAATCTTTAAAACATGATTCCCAAAATAGAAACAAGTTTACTACTATTTTTTAGAATTATAGAGACAAGTGGCAATGTACAGAACCTATATATTTTATACTTGTCGGTAGATCCTTTCATGCTCTGATTTCGGTGTCACCGCCATAGTTATTTCCACCTTAAAATTCGCACATTAGGTACATTATGCATATATTTTTCATTGAAATTGTCTGAATGAGATAAAAGAGACGAATACGTTACTAGACGTCTATCATTTTCAACTACTACCATCAAACTACACACAAACACACACACAAGCACATTGTCCAACAATACTTTTGTATACAAATGAAATATAATTCCACTGTACAATAGAATAATACACAATTCCTGCAATAGAATTGTCTGGAGAAAAATTTATAAAGAAAATAAAATTCTACGAAATTCACCTGTTGTGACCACCTTTATTCTGACTCTACTCGAACGCAGTACTTGATTTCAGTGAATAAAGTGAATAAATAAACACATACAGACAAACATTCTTTGTCGCGCCACACAATAGATTTCTTACCGCTAGGTTGTGGGTTAACCACTTAGGTATTAAAAGTGCTTGGGGCGATGCACTTGTCTCATCGCAAGAGATTGTAGAGCTGCGATTCATATTGTAACGTGATCGAAATAGCCTCCGAAAATAAAAAAGTAACTATTATAAAATCAAAAATCTGTAATCTAATGTATTTTTTACAATATAGGAGTAGCAGACGAGCATGCAGTCTACCTGATGGTAATTGGCTACTGCTGCCTATGGACATCTGTAATCAACCCCAGGTAGGATTATATATTCTTATGGTCGGCTACAAATGCGCCGCTACCAGAACAGAACACCCCTCAAACCAAACCACAGCAGCGCTTAACATTGCTGTTATGAAGCAATAGATGTGTCGGTGGTGCCACCGGAGACGAACCACGAAGGTTTTCTACCATTTTCAAACCGAAAGATTTTAAAATGTTTCATCTATTGCTATTTATGCCATAAGCCAGGATCGACGAACTAAAGTACTCTACTAAGCACGGAATCGCGCGTACAACTCATAAGCTTTAAAGATATCTAGTTTTCGTTACTAGTTTTTACTAAGACGTTAACCTTAAGCCGTTTTCATACAAAGCCCACTTTTACGTACAGTAATTCCACATTTCTTTAAACATACTAAGTAATGCTTTTGATGCCGTGGTTTTAACATTTAGAATTTGCCTTAAAGAGGTTTAAACATAACTTGTGAACTAAACTGTTCTTATTATGATAGTATAATAGAAAGGTATTTTCTGTACGCAAGAAGTAATGTGTTAAGAAATAAAATGGTTTTATCTACTGTTGAATGTTGTTTGAAAACTTGGAAGTAATACTATTGAGAGCGTTTTATTGTTCCTTTTGGACTGTTAAACTTGTGTACTATGTAGTTTCATCAAAGCAAAGTTATTGCTGGGCATGGGTCTCTTAAATGAAATGGTTTATGCCATAACCTGACAGGCTTATCAAGTGAATTGGATCATTTTAGGTACAATAATTAATAAGTAATTTTTGAAAACTTTTCAATGATGTCAATTTACTGAGGATATTTTTTATACACATTAGCTTTACACAGGCTGTGTTATTGGCAAATGTAGATAAAGCAGTCGGTCGGTCCCGTTTGATAATAATTGTTTTTCGAAAACACCTGTCAATCACTAGCCACTATATTTCTCCATCAATCCATGGAGCTGCATAATAGTTAGACCTAGGTCCTATCCAGTAGGTATAGAAAATAAATCCTTGACTATCGACCCTGTGAGATGTTACAAGGGCTTAAGTTATTCAATGTTCACATATGTTACGAATTTGGTTGTTTCCCTTGTATTTTAAACATTCATTCATTCATTAAATGATGAATAAATGATAAAATTCCACAAGCGAAAATACTGAGATTTATTGGAAAGATGTGAAAAACCCCTTGCTTAGCTGTGGTACCTAAGATAGCTTGCACTGAATACCTAGTACAAGACTTGTATACAAGAAACCACTAAAAAATAAAAAAAAACCTCGGGTCTCTTACAGACGCCTTTTAAGATCGACTATCTATTGAAATAGTCACCATTCCAATAATTACAATCCGTAGGCCCGCGAAAGAGAAAGGAACAATGGTCTCCGATCTCTCTGTTTTGTTCTTTTGTGCACTATTCTGTTCTTTTTGTCCACTATTTTGTTCTCATGTTTCGCGTCCAAAGGTAGGAAAATGTTCCGCCTTTTGGAGGTTTGTTCTGTAAAACATTTATTGTTCGCTAACTTTAGCCCGCGGCTCGCTTGGGTTACAGAGAATGGGACTTTTGAAGAATAAATTCGTTGAAATGTATTGTGTTGTAGCGATGATATTTTTATTGAAGTGTTGGTAAGTCGTCATCAATTTTAAATCGTCGTCGTAATCAATTTTAAATAGAAGTAGTGGTAGGTAGGTTTAAAATTCCTAGTTGCGGTTAGCCATAGATCCCTTGCTACCCTTGAAGAGAAAGTTGAAACACGTCAGGTACGCCTGACTGCCCTAACTCCAAATTCTTTAAAATGAAACACAGCAGCGCTTAACACTGCTGTTATTAGGCAGAAATTGGTGTGGCGATTGTGCTTTCGGAGTCGAACCGCATAGGGTTCAAACTGCGTTTGTATATTTTGAACTTAAGAAATTTCCTTTTAACGAAAAACATGTTACAAATCAGAAAAAATAGTAGCGCGATGTTCACAAACATCTTCAAAGTAGCAGCAGCGAAGCGGAAATTATAGAGAATAATAATTTTCCCAAGACTGTCGTCGGAAATAATTGTAGTCTGCAATATCGAAGCGTTAAGGAAATTGAACTACGCGATGCTAACTAAAGAAACGGTATCGGTTAAGGGAAGTTTGTGTTTCAAAGTAGATGTAATAAATGCAATTATGCATTTGGGACTTGACTGATTTTTGTATTTTTTTTGTATTGGGTAAGTAAAGTAATCAAACAGCTACTACTGCCCATGGACAAATATAATCATAGGATTGGACCTGAGGTCGACCATAGATGCGGTATTAGACTAATACGAGTACTGCAGTTATTGGACAGAAATAAGTATGGTAGTGGTGTCTCCGGTGTCAGATTACGACGCGTTTTACCACTTGAGAAAAATGTATTCTTATGTGTTACAAAACAAAAATATTTTTTTACCTTTTCTGCGTTTAGCCTTTTGATCTTACAACATGGTGCTATGGATTTTTGGTTCAGATTTTTTTTATTTGGCTACCAAAGGTACACTGAAAATGCCAGAATTCGTGAGATTTTCAGCATCAAAAAATGAAATATGAGAAGCGATAGCAACTTGGATCCGGATTTAGTGGCTTGCGACAAAATTTATGCCAGGACTCTTGCATAAATTGCAACTCCGCACTAAATGTATCCATTACACGTTGACACTTTTTAAGGTGCGCTTCCTTTGAGCCGACATCACGATTGCTTGTCGTTTAAATTGATTTGGGCGCTTGCGGACGCGTGATACATGTAAGGCTGTAATTTTATAACATTTAAAAAAAAAATAGTTTTATGATCATTAGAGTGATATTTTAATGTAGGAACGCACAAAGATAAAAAAATGAATATAAAAATATATAATTTGAATTATATAATAGCCAAGATTATAAGTAACTACTACATTGTCGATAAAGCCATAAACATATACAAAGATGAGCACATAAGAATTCAGATTCAAAACAAAAATCTTCTTTTTTTCATAATATAAATATCCACCTGGGCAATCAATCAACCTTTCACGTGTTTGACCAGTGTGGTGACCATGCGTCTAGCGGATAGTCAAATAATCATTATTCACGTATAAGTACCTCAATTTTTTGTAGACATACGCTCATACATACATAAATACGCTTGATAACATTACCCTCCGCAGTCGGGTAGAGGTGCTCGTTTACTTGCACAGCATAACGAATATTACCACGATCGGGCTTTATAGTCTATAGTCGAATCGAATTACAACATGTTGAAGTTGTTAGAACTTCAACGCTGTTCACACATTCCGTTTAAACTTTCATATTGCCGCTGTAATATTAGTTCTTCGAATAGTTTCCCTTTGGGGTAGTCTATAAATGTGATAGTATCTTTAGGTACTTGCGCGAACATTGCCGAGAAACGAGTGAGTTAAGCGAAATATATTGTTTAAATCGAAAACGTTTACTTTCTGTCACGTAAGTCTCCCAACTTTTTATGATTTTATGAGAATTTGTTCAAAACATTTGATTTTACGCGATAGTAAGCGATTATTGCCACGCATAGACATCAATAAAAATGCAACCGCTTATTCGGTAAAACGTATCATTGGAAGAACACAAAAATTATGGACATTATTATTTTAATCTTAAAAGTCTCTCCACTCAGCCTAATATTACAAGTACCCTGTGTAACGTAACGGGTAACGTAATCCAGCAATACTGGTAGTCTGTGAAGCCTTAAAAACGACCTTAATATGACAGGAATCTCATCTGAGATGGATTACTACCCCTAAGAATTAAGAAGCCTTCAGGTTATATTTAAAAATACATGTAAAGGCTAAACTTTAACTGGTCAATTCAGGTTGGTAGTTGTAATTAACGCTTCTTCTCCATAATCCAACACTTTACGAAGTGGCACTTGATATTAAAAATAGTTCTGTAAAGAAGTGTGACTTTGAATAAATATTTTTCATTTGGTTTGATTGAATGTAAATAACTTTGATATTATGCAGAAGTTTGAATTCTTGGATTCTAGTACGAGTAAAGCACGTAAGCACTTGGTAAAGAATGGCTTCCAGTACTGACCCAAGATATGATTTCAGACTGATATTATCGCGGCATCTATACATTTTATTATGTAGGGAATCCGCCCCTACGTCTATTCCGTTTTTATTTTAGGCAAAATGCCACTCCTCTATTATTAATGCATCTTCAGAAGTAAAATGTAATATATTGCGGATTTAATACTAATGACATAATCCATTATTTGGATTTAAAATGATTTGTGGATTAAATTTGATTCTATATTGTCAACCTCAAATCCATTTATTTTAGTGGACATAGCACATTATTAAAATACAATTCACGCAATAACATAA
This sequence comes from Epargyreus clarus clarus, assembly GCA_014595695.2. NCBI lineage: Eukaryota > Metazoa > Arthropoda > Insecta > Lepidoptera > Hesperiidae > Epargyreus > Epargyreus clarus. The sequence continues at coordinate 1,870,845 of JACTTY020000076.1, forward strand.
AATAATTAAACAACAATATCATTTGATAACTATTGACAAAACAAATCAAACATCGCAAAACGTATTAATTTGCCGCGAAAATAGTGATTGCCTTATACATAAACATCAAAACTATATACATAAATACATAAACATCAACACTAATCAAAATAATTGTTAAATTATTCATGTCGATATTTGCAAGTGTATGACCTAAAATAACCCTCAATCAACTGTTAATCATTCGATAATATTTCGATTACGGGTTAGAAATTTCAATATAAGTGGTATGAATGAAATTAGTGTCTACATACTAATGTATATGTAAATAGGCAAAAATAGAACAATTCTCTACATTTTTTTCATTTATTTCTTATCATATTTTCATTTTCTTTCTTTTTTAACTAAATATTAACGAATTTCAGTGTTATCAAAAAGTATATGTTACAGTCGAATTTTGACAACTAGGCGAAATTTGGTTTATCGAAAGCTAAAAATGTAATTAACAATTACATCAATAAAAATTTTAAAAAAATATATGCTTCTCTGATTTTTAAGACCCATAATAGATCGACCTCAATAAGACTAGGTTTAAGAATTAGGTTTATTTAAATGGATTTTTTTTGTTTTACTTTAAAAAAACATCCACTAAAATATATAAATATTATTGTACATATTTTAAATGTTGTTTTACCCATCACAGAGATATAATATTAAAAATCGCACAAAAATCGCATAGTCGCACCCAACAAAATCCCCTTTAAACGCAACACTTCGTGTTCTGGCCACACTCCAAGCTCTGAGTGGTCGCAGATGACGAAAGGACTTAGTACCGCGTTAGAACTTGCAGCCACGTGACGTCATCCTTCTTAAAATAATTCAAATGTTACCGAGCTTATTGATACTTATTGTTTAATGACGTCATAAAACCTAAGTTACTTAGGCTAAGTTATTAATATATTTTATGGCTGACACTGTTATCGAATATATAAGTAGATACACTCTACGTAATATAAAGAAAATCAGAGCGGTAACCTTCATCCATATTAGGTCAAAGGCATCGCCGGCCGACCACCCAAGGGAGGGCAACTGGTGTATGAAAGATATTTGCATTTGTCGGGGGGCAACTCCGGTTTAAGTGACGTCATACGGTACAAATCCCATGTGTAAGACGATTTGCACCTCTTAATGGAGGGGAGGTGGAGAGGGCAGCTGCTCTTTTCCCTCCCTTGACGATGCTTGTGTCTGGTGGTTTGAAGGTGGTAGAACCTCTTGTAGTTCGACTCCGGCGGTACCACCGCCACTCTTATTTCTTCCTCATAACAGCAGTGTTAAGCGCTGCTGTGTTCTGGTTTGAAGGGTGTGGTAAGGGAGACATACTTTTCCGAGGCATTCCAGCTTAGTCCTCAGGGGTGGTCGACTTCAGGTGGGCATATCTAATCCTATGTGGGGTTGATTACAGATGACCATGGGTAGCAGTCACTTACCATCAGGAGGACTGAATGCTGGTCTGCGACTCCTATATTGTAAAAATAGGGAATTGCACGCGTATTTACTTCATTAACTTAAACTCCCTTAAAATATAACTAACCTAGAGAGCTACGCTAATGAAAATAAGGGTAGCATAACTTTATAAGATTCCCAAAGTTCATAGCGGTTGTGCTGTCATTCATTGCACTCAAACTGCGAGAGAACGTCTTGTGTTGAAGATCATTTGTGACTGGAAGGAGCACTGCATGTGAAGTATTATTTTGTCTGTCATGGAACGCGATTACACCCTCTCTGTAAAGTAATCTAAACCGGTTGTTATTACTGCTTATTAATTGATAAACTTATGAACAGCAATGTCATCTAATCTCCCCTTCGAGAAGTTACACATACTTGTGTTATTTATTTTTTCATGTAAATCGACCGGGAATATGCGAATTAAAAAAAATATAAAGGTGATAGAACCCATTGTGGTCCGACGCCGGGGGCACCATAGCCTATTTCTGCCTTATAACAACAGTGTTAAGCGCTGCTGTGTTCTAGTTTTAAGGGTGTGGTAAGGGAAACATACTTTTTCGAGCTTCCGGTCCTCAGGGGTAGTGGCGCATCTGTGGCCGACCTCCGGTACGAATATCGAATCCTATCTGGAGTCGATTACAGATGTCCATGGGCGGCAGTAGCCACTTACCATCAGCTGGCATGCTCGTCTGCTACTCTCTATTATAAAAAAAAAGTTTTACCCAGTGTTGTCCTTTCCAGTAGGTACCTACTCTAGTTCCATGTACATTGTTTCAGCGCCCGCAATGAGTTTCCGTTTCCGTTTCTAATGTACATCTTTACTCGGAACGGCGCTTTGTTACGAATTTTGAATGCTGTTGCAATTTGTGGAATAATTACATTATCTTTTCGAAGTGTTTTCGAAGTATCTTTACATAATTATCATCATAAACTCTTTACTGACACTTAACTGAGAGTTTTTAGACCTTTTTATAATATAGAAGCAAAGCAAAGCGTGAGGATCACGTGATGGTAAGTGGTTATTGCCGCTTTTGGAGTTCTATAAAGTGCCCCAGATAAGATTGAGAGTCCTAACTGTGGTCAGTCGCAGGTCCGTGGCTGAGGGCTAAGGATTAAGTTGTGACGCTACGGATAGGTATGGCACCCTTACTACACCCTTCAGACCAAAACACAACATCACACTACTGTTTAAGGCTGCAAAAGGTGTGACAGTGGTGCCTTCGGTGTCGAAAATTCAAAATGTTCAAAATAGACTGATAAGATTTATAGTCCTTCACCCTGGCCTATATAACGTTGTTTCTGATAGAAGACTCGAACTAGCATTGAAACATTGACAAAGAGATCAATGTTTGTTCAGTAAGTTGTAAAACTTTGTCAACAGAAAACGATAAATAAATCCCCCCTGCGAGATGTTACATGTTGAGTTTTTCAGTGTTCACAAGTGGATTTAGCAATATCAGAAATTTGTTTTTATTATTGTCCTGTGATATCCAAGATCACAAGTGAAATTACATTGACTTATCGAGAAGATAGATCCGTAGTTCTATGTAATCTAGATCCTATGATGCTAATCGACCCGAAGGAGAGAATTATTGGAGCATCTGGATTTTATGTTAGAATTGGGATCTAAACTTAATAATCCTCTAATTTTTATCCAAGACTTATTTTTTATTATTACCTACTATACTATATAGGTGATGCATATGTAATTTATTTAGATGCAAACAATTAATATTTTCACATACATACCAGTATGTTAACTTAAACGAAACCTATTTTGAATTAGTTCTTATTCCCTAGAACCATGTATCAAAAAATACATAAAGTCGTGCGAAGAAATTAAACATAATTATATTTACAAAGCATATAAGAATTCCTTAAAATGTACCACATACCTACACAATATGATGTACGACCTACATACTAATATAAACAAATTAATCTACTAGAGGGTGGGAGGGAAACCAATTTTTGGGGCACCCCTGACCCAATGCGGTGTACACTTGACACGTGACGAGGGCTCCGAGTCACTTAGTTACTGTGGGACACACTGCTCTGGAGTTTGTACAACACGCAATCATCATTAACCTTTCTGATACAAAGCTGGAAACTACACTCTTGGCAGCCAAATACAGCTATTTGAACATGGGTTACGTGAGATTGAAGTAAGATTGGTAGATTTTACACACCATTGTTTTTTTATCTTGAAGAACAAATAATTTTATTAAGATGAATTAACTGACCGATTGACTTCGAAGTAGAAATCAATCAAAGTCAATCGAAGGCTCGTAGTCAAATCGAATTGAAAAACTGAATTATTTAGTTTTTATACTACAATTATTATTATTTTAGATTCCTATTATTTTTAGAGATTTTTAATTAATTATTTTTAGATTTATGATGAAATGTCAACTGACAAAATTGTTGCAGAATTCTAGCGTAACACATTAATATGATAGTTACAAAGACTACACAAAATGTTCTCTGAACATCAAAACCGTGTGTTTCAAGGTTGCTCGCACCCGCTGTCCAATGTTTTTGTTGGCGACAATAAATTACTGAAGGTCGGTATTGTCCTCTGATGGTATCTAACTTATTCCATCTATGGGTCACATCGCCATTTATAAATTCTCCGTAAACCACAATTGTCTTTAAAACTTCACTTACTTATCCACTTCATAAGAATACTATTTTAATTATAATTCGAGCAAAGTTACAACCCTTGTCGAATTTAGTTTTTCTTTATGTCTTAATAAGTTGAGTGCTTTCGATTAGTGGCTGAACTTTAGATAATTAAAAGTCCATGACAAAACTTGCAGTGAACCGACAACAACAACAATTTGATTAATTTTATACAACAAAATGTTCGCCACTCAACAAATTCGAGTGCCAGGCAGAGTCAGGCAGCTCGCATTGTCTTTAAGACTGCTCATATTCATACATTTCATAAAAGTCCTATTTTACTGAAGATCGGAGCAAAATTCCATTTTTCGTCGAATTTAATTTTTATTTATTCCTTGACAAGGTAATTACTTTCGTTTTGTGGCTGAAATTTGGATAACCTAAGATCCATGATAGAACCAATATCGGCAACAAATGTTGATAAAATGATTAATTAAACAACAAAAAGTTCACCAACCTACGGAGCCGTGTGTCAGGCTCGCAACCGCTAGCCAATGTTTTTGTTGGCTACAATAAATTACCGAAGGTCGGTATTGTCTTCTGATGGTATCTCCCCGCTCCATCCGTGGGCAGTAACTGCGTCGCGATTTATAAACTGCCATTGTCTTTGTGACTTTCAAACCAGAATTACTGCCTCTTTCCCTTCTTTAGTTCTCACAACCAGAATTACGTACTGTTTCCTTCTTAAGTTCTCATTATTACTTGTCCCATTGCTGGGAAAGGGTCTCCTCTCCCAAAATGATCTCATATTGGTAAAGTTAACGTACATTCAGCATTTTTAAGAAGTCTCAGAAAAGTAGGTTTTTTCACCTCGTTTTCCTTCGCACTTTTATACTTTAATGTTATTCTTTAGGTGGTAGAACTACATCACTAACAGTATCACTGCCATAACTATTTCTACTAACACATTAACCATCAGATACACTGGATTCCCGTCAGTTCTTTTAAATTGTCGTCGAGACTAGTAATACAACTGTCGGCTTCAGGTAGAACTCCTGTAATATTTTAAGTTATTACAAAGGTCCACGGGCGACAGTGACCATACCATGAAGTAACCTAAGTTCATATTATTATTATTTGCGACTTAAACATATAATAAAAAGCCCAACGAAAGATCAAAAAACAAAGTTGCATGACATATGCCCTAAAGTAACAGACAAATTGCTCAATAAGAAAAGGTCATCCGAGGAATCCAATAAAAGGGCGAAGGGACCCATAACAACCGATAACTAATTGCAAACGTTAAAAACTTGAAAGCCGACTATATGGTATTAAGAGTTATTGAACGGAAAACGGTTTGCAGTATCATGCTGGACCATCTGTATTAATATATAACGTTGTAAAACTGTCTGTTCATTCTTAATCATTTTATTCTTTATTGAATTAAAGAACTTAGGGTTATGTCACCTAAGAGTAAAAACAACCCTATTAGACTCCGCTGTCTGTCCGTCTGTCTGTCTATCACAAGGCTCTATCTCTAGAACCGTAATAGAAACATTCTTCTTTGCAGATCATGTATAATGGTGGCTGCTATAGTAAAAAATACTAGGATAAACGAAAATTTGATGGTACGGAACTCTCTCCTCTGTGAGAGAGATCCACTCGCACTTGGTCAATTAATTTAGGATTTCTTTTAGTATGTTTGGCTGCGCACTTTTAATATCCCACTGTTGGATAGTTTTGGGCTTTCATCTAACAAATAGACGAGACTACACTTTCAGTTACTCTTTCACACAACTACAGAAGACTCTTACATTACCGTAAACTTAATGGACCGTGAAAACATTTAAGTTTCCTGCGTTTTTGCGCACACCACGATTTCAAACATACAATTTTACTTCCAAAACATTAATAAATTTGCTGTGAAATATGAATGAAAATTCCTGTACGCTAAATTTAAGTGGTAAGCGAAACCGTGTAAAATAGCTAGTTGAAAAAGAATCTGAGTTGTTCATTTGTTTTTAAGCAAACAATATTCTCGATCGAGAAACAACTTTCCCATAGCGCTAAGATAAATTTTAATTTAACGCAACATTTTATTTCTTGGAAGGCACTTAAAACTCCAAGTTTATTTACTGCAACTATCTTATGAATTCTTCATATATTTGCAGGTATCCTAGAATTAGTTTAAAAATAGTATTAACACTAGAATTACTTTCTTAAAGTTTAATAAAGTTGAGGATTTTATCTATATAAACGTTCTGTAAGAGTCTAGTAAGACATACACGATGCATTCCATTACACCCCAGAGGTAAAACCTTTTTGGAAAATACTTACTCACTAACGCATACAGCTAGCTACAATTACTTTTTATACAGAAGTAAAAAGAGCATGCAGTACATCTGATATTAAGTGCCCATAGACGCGTTACTAGTCTTGAGGTCTGATTCCACTGAAATCTACTGCTGCTCTTACAAGACAGAAATAAGTGTGGCGGTGGTGCCTTCAGAGTAAACCGAAGAAGGATTTTTACCACCATGAAAACTACAAAAAAACTCATTAGACATAAGTCTAGGTAAATGTAGAATACTATAGATATATGTAGGTATGGGTGGGTGAAATGTCTAGGGCACCTACATGCTCAGTGGCCACCCATTAAAAATCAATCTAGCAAAGTTCCCAGCACACGTTAATAGTCGGAAAAGGCTATCGAGTTGCCATTACCACGTATTTAATAGACACCGAATAAAACACTATGGGAAATGGGATGAGAATTTTGTCACACCGTCGTGTAACTTTTATTTGTAAATAAAAGGACATCAAAATTTGAACTGTAACATTTTTTTTATATAAATATTTGTCATCGTATGTTCATAAAGGTATTACATACAAAATAACTCAATTTATTTCTAAACCTATTTCTAACGTTTAAGAAAAACATATTAAAAGTATTTTCTTATTTATAAGTATTTTCTTCCATACAAAACAGATTTTTTTCCACGAAAAATCTATCTAGGTCTTTGTAGACTTACTTCGATGGAGCCATTGCCACATCCTACTTATCTACTAATTAATTATCTACCTTATCTACTCATTAAGCTTTAGAAGTCTACTGTTGGACACAGGTTGGACCTTTGATGTCATTTAGGCGTATCACTTTAGCATCCAAAATTCACATATCAATTAAACGTCTGCTTACACATCGGTGTAAGAGCGGTCACGTTAAAACGCTTTGCCATTAACCTGCGCACAAATTGAGGCCGCTCGGACCCACACCACTTAACCAATGACAAATATGTTACTTTTGTTACTGTTTGGGTTACTGTGTTTTTGTTTCACTGTAGCGAACGTGTATAACTTGAGTAAGTGAGCCTACGGCTTATGCCTGAGGACATTAGTTATTTCATGTAGGTGCTATATGATTTCTTTTCCAAAACCTATCAGATGAGTAAGTAGCTAGTCCAATAGTTGCTGTGGCGAAATCTTTTGTGAAGGAGGCCTTTAAAAAAATCTCAAACATGTAGTTCAAATCACATTTTGCCATCGAAGACGGTAAAACCCATTGTAGTTCGACACAGAAGGCACCACTACGTTTATTTATGCCTAATAACAGCAGTGTTAAGCGCTGCTGTGATCCCATGTCAAGGAGTTGTAAAGCAGACCTACTTAAGTTAAGATTAAAACTACTTCGCAACAATCCGCTACAAATATGTATGATGGTATATATTTTAAACCATGCAGTATGTACCACCCTCCCTCCCTCAAAGGATGCATGCAGATGCAAAAATTCAAAATATACACCACCATACATACCACCACCAACACGTGTTTCGCTCCAAAACGGAGCATCATCAGGGTAAGTTGACTCTACGACGGTTAATCGCTAAGTCACTTGACTTAGCGACTTACCGATTTGACTATTTGATTTGACTTGGTATATATTTTTAATTTTTGCATCTGCATGCATCCTTTGAGGGAGGGAGGGTGGTACATACTGCATGGTTTAAAATATAAAAAAAAATATATAAAAATATATACCATCATACATATTTGTAGCGGATTGTTGCGAAGTTTAAGTTTAAGTCTGACATGTGTAACACCTGTAAAGGTAGCATCTAATTGAACTGTATATATTGTTATTGACTATTGACCTATTGTACTAAATGCTTTACACAATAAAAATAAATAAATAAGTAGTTTTAATCTTAACTTAATAGCATGGATTTCCGCAAAGTAACGCCTGATACAATTAACTATCAGACCTACTTATCCGAGTTCCAGCTTAGTCCTCGGGGTCCTCATCTGTAACTAACCCCAGATAATATGATCTTTTCTGGGGTGAAGTCTTTCTGATCCATGAGTGGCAGTAGTCACCAAAACATGACCTCCATGATTCTTTGCTACTTCTATATTTCGTGAAAGACGTATCAAATCCCGTTGAGTTATTTCCAAGACTAATCTAAGGCTTACTAACTATTAGTGAAAACAATATATCCTAGAATGAAAACCTATTAATCATATCGACAATACGAAATACAAAGAAAACAGTATAGATAGATATGACACAAAAAGATAACTCTCCTTACATATACATGGTATTGACGAAATTCTCACAGTATTAGCCCTTCGCACAAAGGTTGATAAATATTGTTAAGATAAGGCCGTGGACAAAGTAATGTTTGTCCGATATGAGAGGGGAAATACGTGACCATCTCCGATATTAAACGCAGCGGTTGCAGGGTTTCTTAGGGATCGTAGGGTTGGATATATTCCTAGAAATCATTTTTGCATTTATTATAAAAGTGAATATTTTTGTAAAATTTCTTCCACAAAGATTTTTAATATATAAAAGTGATTGCTATATCATCAACGTAGTTTATATGAATAAAGTTGGTATTTGTAATGCCATGTCCGCACGCTTGTCAAACCGCCACAAACCTAATCGTGTGGATAAAGCGTTTGATTTGGTTTGTAGTTTGCAAATATATGATGCTTGACGTTCTTCAAAGACCGCCTTTCAATTATCATCAACTGAAATTAACATGAATGTAGTATCGCATATATGATAGGGCGATTCCGTTTATCAGGAGTAAACTACAGGATAGATTATTGTAAAATTATTCATTCGCAATTTCGCCTGCGTGGTGAAATGGCCTAAACTTTTCTCACTCTGAGAGTAAGAGCAGACCTATGTCCAGCAGTAAGTGAGACTAAAATTCGTTGACGAGAATTTATTAACTACGATTTATTGACTATTATGAAACCAGTAACACGGCGCCAAAGATTTTCTATATAGGTGTGAGGATGGGTGAACAGAATAAAAGGCTACTCTTAGAAGCGACCCAAACCGTACACAATAGGAGCCCGTGTTTTTCTATCACATTATTCCTTGAATAAATTCCCATCACGGTAAAATGAGCTCCAAGTAGTATGTGACGTAACATAATTCTGAGAGATGCTGTAGAATCTTTGCAAAATTATGAAAACCTATTTGTTCAATGATTCTTCAAACTATTGACAATTTAGGGCAGTAGAAATCTTTGCGATTTATCTTAACCATGACCTTGACGAGTAATTCTAAATACCTATTTAGAGCTTTTCCATATACATTTCTTCTCTTGAAGACTCAAGTGTTGTCCTGCCTGAAGGGTACTAAATTAAAAGACGGCACAATAGTTTATGTACCTGACATTACTAAACTCGTAACTGTTGTAATACATAAATATAAATAATGCGTAAACACCCAGACCCAGAATAGAAATATAAAATCATTTAAATATCTATCTGAATCGAATTTCACAACTTCTGTCAAATTTGATAAAATTGAATTTGATCATATCCATTGTGAATAGCTAAACTTCATTTCCAATAAACATATCTTCTATTCTTGCACAAGTATGTTTATTTTATTACAATGTTATTTGTATTCGTCATGGGACCTCGAACTATCATGTCTATATTCGCAACATACTCTAACACATCGTGAGAATATGTGTGATGAAATGTTTCAATAACTTATAAATATGTTCAATTGAATATCGATGTTTGAAGATTGTCTTTAAAAAAAATATTACTCTTATAGTTCTAATAAGTTTCTGTGTGAGTGCAATGGGCACACACAAAAGTAATAAGATGGTGGTTGTTGAAAGGTAGACCAACTATGGTTTGGTTGGATTGAGGAGGAACCACCGCTACACTTATGTCTAGAATGACGCAGTTTTTGGGTTTCGGTGGATGGGTGTGGATGCCGCCTTATTTACAAATGACTCGACCATAAGAATAGCGTTTCTGTCATCGGCCTCAGGTAAAACATTTATAACGTTAGTAACAGATGTGCTTGAAGGGACAGACTTAAAAAAAAAGCTGCAACTTAATCATTATATGATGAATCATGATAGATATCTGTCGGCGAGTGCAGCTTAATCAACTCAAATACGTTGCCTTTTTTCTACTATCCTTTTATTAAAGCTAACACTATAGCATTAGAATAAAACTGGGTCCACATCAAGTGTTGCGAGCACGAGGTCCGCGGCGGCGTAATTGGCCGCGCGGCGGAACGAGCGCTCGGGCGCGGGCTGATTGTTCTGGGCCTTTTTTAATAACAACTCGGGTATTGACGTATATAGTCGCACTGGAAGAGACTAGTTTCTTTTTTATAGTTTGTGGTTTAAAAAAAGATAAAAATATCAATTCGACATACTAAAGCATGCGGGATAGATTTATAGTACAGATAAATCTTCGCTGCTTGCTCAAATATTAGTCATATGTAAATTTTTCACCTTTCGAATTTAGGCATATTCTTACATATTTTTTTTGACTAAGACAGACACGAGTAAATGTGGAGTTGTTTCCATATTTGGTTCTTTATTTTATCTTTAACTTAAATATAAGATTTAAGTCCCTTCATATCATCATACGATTTAGTATATTGCAATAAAACTGGGTCCACATCAAGTGTTGCGAGCACGAGGTCCGCGGCGCCGTAATTGGCCGCGCGGCGGAACGAGCGCTCGGGCGCGGGTTGATTGTTCTGGGCCTTTTTTAATAACAACTCGGGCATTGACGTATACAGTTGCACTGGAAGAGCCTAGCTTCTCCTTTGTAGCATGAGGTTTCAAAAAATTTAAAAATATGGAATCAAATCCCAAAGAAGGCGGGACACGTTTTATAGTACAGGGAAATCATGGCCGCTTTCTCAAATATTGATTATGAGTAGATGTTTCAATATTCGAATGAGGTATTATCTATCAGTTTTCATTCAAATAATTCGAATCCAGGCTTTCCTTTCTCTCTCTTTAACATGATTAACTTGTGATATTATATAACTAAGATTTAATTTAATGAATTCGAAAAAAGATTTCAGTGTTTTCGAAATTACATCAAAATACGCTATAAAAATAATAATCACGATTTTATTACAATGAATATTCACTCCATTTAAATGAGAATAATATTCAAAAAAGCACCCCAATAGACACATAAATAACAGTGGAACTCTTAAGGAAAATTAATCACTCCCTCCAAAATTTATTGCAACCGCAATGATAAATAGACTACGATAGCGCCATTTTCTTTTGTGCCACAGTTTGTAGGCCTAGTACTCGTTTGACCCGTTATGTCAAGATATGGGGAAAATATTTGACCCTGATAATATTAGCCCTCTCCTTTCAGGCTAGAAATAGTATTTAAATATCTGGAACAAAAATTATTCACTACCTTAAATTCAATTTTAGATATTTTTGCGAATTTTATGCCGAAGTCCTTTTGTTTGGAGTAAATGCGTAAACCTCTTAACACGAATAAATTGACGACCCGCGTGGCGGAGCGGCCACCATACCGGTCTGACGCCCAAAGGGTCCTGGGTTAGATCCCCGGCCAGACTGATATCTAAATGATGAATTTAGATTTCTGTTTCTGAGTCTGAGTGTTTGTGTTTTTGTCTATGTGTGTGTCCATGGCACCCACGACACAGGGAATCCTAGGGTGGGGCTGTGAGTGTAGAAAGCGTTTATTTATTTCGTTTCCGGCTGTGATTGTTAATGAATTTAAAGCATCCACGGCACATAGTATCTTATTAAAGTAATGTGCCTAGAGAATTAAATGATTGACTACAGTGCAAGTACCTAAACATTACACCTTAAAGTCTGTCAATCCCTTTACAGACTCATCTTCGAAATCATTGACCCAGTTTCGACGAAGCTTTTCCACTGGAAGCTGTAGAAAAACCGGGTTCATCACTGCCAAATACAAAATCTATCTGTCACAGTGGATGCATCATTTTTCACAATAAACATGTTATGACAGAAGATAAATTAGTCATTTTGATTAAAACTGAACACTTTTCTACTTTAAAATACTAAACTGAAATGAGAAGTATTATTGTAGAATTAATGAAGCCTAATTAATTCTACAATTTAGACAAATCTAACACCTCATACGTTAAAAACCGTCGAACTCTGTGGGTTGTAGCACAAAATAAAAAGGTATAGTCCGCGTAAAACTGCTAGTCCGCTCTAAATATAGAAATGAATCGTGTTGCCATGGCAACAGCGCGTTGTATGGCTACACCTGCTCGCAACAACTTCAGAGCGGACTAGCAGTTTGGCGCGGACTATATTTATTTACCTTTTTATTTTGTGGTTATAGGGTATGTCAAAGAATAATACATGCACACACACATACATACGCTCAAAAAACATTACCCTCTGTAGTCCGGCAAAAATAAGATAAACATCAAAACTAACAAACATCGTATCTCACCGCAAATCAATATCAAATTAACTTTCTAGGTATTACCAAGTTATTTGTATCTATAAAGCGTACCCAATCTTCCTGTTTATTCAACGGGATCAAAACAGGAAACTTTGCTCAAGTTCCCGATGCTTCAATAACTAGGATAATCACGGATGCGGCTGTATCTAGCACACGGGGCGTGCGAAGTTGGTTCTTAAGACCGCTTAAATGTTAAAAATATAAAGTAACATAAAGTCACAAGTTTTCTTCTACTTTTAACTCCTAAGGGGTCGAATTTCCGAAAAATCTTCCTTAGCCTTTCATTCTATAAAAGTAGTAGAACCCTTCGCTTTTAGATTATTTGTAACTGATAATAAAGTATAATCTGGAATAAGTGGCTACTGCCTCCCATGGGCTTATGTAATCAACCTTAGATAAAATTTTGTTCCTACCTGAGGACGGCTACATACGCGTTCCTACCCCCTGAGGACTAAGTTGGAACCCTTCGAATAAGTAAGTCTGAATTGCCACATCTTTAAAATCAGACAACAGCGCTTAACACGGATGTCATAAGGCTGAAATAGGCGCGGCGATGGTGCTTGCGAAATCAACCCCCAAGGGGTTCAACCTTCAAAAACTTACAACTCAATCAACAAAAAATATTTTTGATAATCAAAGTACCTACGCACAAATGTCCCTTTCCAGTCACTCTATACCCACGTTGATATTATTGCGGGCTCCATACGCGTGCGTTTATTGGTCGTGAGCGTTGGATGGTATCGTCGGTTCCTGTTCTCTATATCTTTGTTATTATCCGATCTATGAGAGGTTATTTCGTGGGTACCGAAACGTCCAATTTTCGGTATTGAGTTAATTTGTGTATGGGCGCAAAATGCGTTACTATTGAGTATGACCTTTTGGGATAGGGATAATGTGATGCTTCGTAATCTAAGCGTATGAGTAATACTATAACCGAAAGGGTAGATATATATTTTATCGCTTTTTTATGGAAATGAGTAAGCAGCTTACTTGATTTCATGACGTCTGCAAGGTAAAGTGGTAGAACCCATTGTGGTTCGACTCCGCAGCACCACCATATCTATCTCTACATAAACAGCACTGTTCAGCGCTGTGTTCCGTTTTAAAGTGTGTGGTAAGACAGATATACGAGGCGTTTTTCTTGAGCCCTATATCCTCATGGGTAACAACAAATCTGTGGCCACCCTCAGGTACAATTTTGATCTTATCTGAGGTTACAGGTGTTCATACGCGGGCAAAACATATAAAACACGCATTGAGTCAGAGAATAGAATTTGAACTCATCTCACATTAGGAAGAAACAAACAGATAATGATTTCAGTAACATACAAAATATCGCGTCACTATTCGCACGCCACGTCACATATTTAATATACAGACGCTAACTGAATCCACGTATATTCTACTTTCTTTATTAGGTCCGTTTCCAGCAAATGTGTACTTAGAATGGACACTAAATCATGTACTGCCATAAACCTCTATAAATCACTACAATAACTGTATAAGTGGGTAAAGGCCCTAAAGGGCCAACTTCACGAATAATAAGCCCATATGAACCTTCATTTCCGAGGAACACGGGAACGACATATTTGCTCATGGTCATAAAACATAACGTATGACCCAGGCCGCTAAAGAAACGATTAAATGTTCATTTAGTACCACATACCATGTATAATGTTGTCGATAAAATGTTACGGGTTGTATAACTTGTGCTAGTTAGGAGTGGATTTGTAAATGATGTCCATTCGGTATCACGCTCACACTACTTGTTTTTATTTGTCAGTAATAAAAGGTCGCGTGATTTATTAATTAGGCGGTTACTGGGAATTACCAGTGTTAGTAAAGCGACGATTTAGAGACAAAAGTACTCAAACAATTTATATCCATATACTGCTCCAGTTTAAATATATTTATAAAATAGCATTATTGGAAAAAACAATATCGTTTTAATTCCCCAAATACCATTTCATAGTATAATATAGTCGTGCGTCAAATTCTAGACTACGAAACCAAATAAATTAAAATCAGACTTTTTATTGCATACGAAAAATAATATTTATGTCATAAATAAATCGTATTTATTTTTTTGCTAACCGTACTAGAAATAAAGCCATTTTCATATCATACGTTTATAGACGCGGTTTTTATCTTTTGCCTGTTCATCTCACATTAGAGGAACATTAGGGATGTCCCAGCATCCAGGTAATATCTCTGTGAGAAAATAGCTAACCAGCCAAGTTGGACCCATCAGAAGCAGTGCCGTTAAGAAAATAAGGGAAACGAGACTAATGTCAGAGGTCTAAGTAAAATGGCGCTATGGTTAGATGAGAAAAGTGGGGACATACGAACCATAATTACGAGCAGGTTGTATGTTTTAATTAAAAATATGTTAACGTCATAATGTAGAGAAAAAATACCCTTAAAAGTTTAAATATAAAATATCATATCATATGTATATGGCAAAACTAGAAAAAAAATGTTTATGCGTAATATTTTTGACGTAACATTAACATGTTAACGTATTTGAATGAAATATATGGATGTAGTCACATTGGTTTCATTGGTCAAAACTGAAATAGAGATTTCTAAATTTCCTTATGAAGATCAAAAATGTTTGTATTAATCATTGTTCACTGTAATATACATATACTCACATTAACCCAACATGATATAGATTCATATTTATATCAGATATAAATAAATAAAATGTAACACAAATATTGTAACATTCTGAAAACAAATCTACAATAAAAGTACGGGAATGTTATCGTCCACTGCCATAAAGTTAACAATCAGTTAAAATAACATAAAAAACCATTTGCTAGTGAATTTCCAACTTACTCCCGTTCAACGTCAAACCAACGTACCCGCACCAATTTCTCTCCCGTATGTTTCCAATCCACCTCATCTCCTAAATCGTCCATTTAATCTTAGCACGTAGTATATACCGTGTTCCCGACGTGTTAGTTCAGACTGGGACGGGACCCGTCTACGTTCTATAGCTGGAGAAGTCCATCTGATGCAGTCACTGCTAATAATTTAGTAGGAATACTTTATAATTGGTTTTTATAGCATATACCACACATGAATTACCAGTTTCTTCGTGAACTGCGTCGACAACTCATTAATGTCCCACTGCTGGGCACGGGTCTCCTCTCGGAATGAAGGGATTAGGGCATATCCCACCGAATGCGAATTGGTAGCACCGGGCCAAGAACAAATTGGTAGACTTCGCACGCATTCTAGAACTTTTTTGTTATCCCTCAAGAGTACAGGTGTCCTTAACTGTCCTTATTATGTTTTCGTTCACCGCTTATACAAGTAATAATTATTTTTTAATACGAATATATTTTTTAAAGTCAGAGGTTTACCTTTGCCCCCGCCTAGGATTTGAACCTCGAACCCCCCGAATGAGACGCTGAGCTACTAGGCTATCACTGCTTTTTAATATTACTTTATTAATTGATTGTCAAATGAATACATGAGTTAAAGGTGCAAGTCTTCGGCAAACTTCGTGCACCTTCGGCCATCTTCGGTTTCCACTTCATTTGACGAATCTGGTCCCAAATCCGCGAAGTCACCCTTTAATGACAGGCTGATGAGTGGAAGGAAATGAGTTTAAAAAAGGGGGGACATTTCTTTCCCTTTTCAACCGATAAGTCGGTTTAGTCAACGATTGAGTTTTATCTTGATTTTAAGGTCATTACGGAAGATACGATAGGATTTCAAGAAGTCGATGTTAAAATTTGGTCTGTAATTCGGAGGATATTGGGTTCGAGTACCCGTCACATTTTTGGAAATTATGTATAAAGGTGTTGGAAATTAATTATATCTTGTTTTAACCGTGATGGAAAATATCGCAAGGAAACCTTCATGTCTAAGAGTCTCATTGTGAGAGGATACTCTGGTTTTCTGGGCACGGGCCCAACTGGAGGACAACAATAGAGTGATGGTAAACATAAAATAGTAAACAAGCGTGCAGTAGGTACACCCAGAAATGTCCCTGTAGTTCCGGGACTAGAATAGGGCTACGGTACCCCCTGCCTGTCGTAGGAGGCGACTAAAAGGGGGCTTCCGGGGTTGCGGACGGCAAGAGTGGGAGCTCGAACCGTCCAGCACGCGACCCCGGGAAGGACGGCGGTATGTGTGGTCGCATACCGTCGTAAACACTACGTGGTGTGGGAGGAGCGAAAACTGCTCCCCCAGGGTAGAGCCCGTTGGGCATCGCGCTTGGAGGGCTCCGGTTGTGTTCCGTTGGAGATCCCGGAGTTCTCCAACAAGCGTAGAGGACGGCCTCCGGGGGGGTTTTAGTGCGGTAAAAATCCCACATAACCCGGCGTGCTCCCACGTCGTCGGGTACCGGTTATGTCCCACTGCTGTACACGGGTCCTGCGACATAACTAAAGGAAGTCAGGAACATGCTCCACCAGGCAGCCCTAATGCCACGCGAATATTCCAGGACCTTTAATAGGATAAGTATAACCGACATGCATACCCACACACATAACCACGAAGATGCATTGCTTCTCATGACTGAGTTGGAAAGCATCGTATCTTAACCACACCGTTCAATCCAGAACACAGCAGTTCTTAACACTGCTTTCAGGACAATATCTTAATCGATTACTTTATATTATTAATAATTTATAATATTTTCTTTTTAAAATATACAAATATGCACACGTATGGAGTTTCTTTCACCGCTTCTTCTCCATAGCGAAACACCTTCCGAAGCGGTGGTAGTTTGTTGACTTTCAAAATTTAAAATATAATAATAATAAATAAACGCTTAAACGATTTCTACACTCACAGCCTCAAACTAGGATTCCTTGTGTCATGGGTGCCATGGACACACACATAGACAAATACACAACACCCAGACCCAGAAATCTAAATTTAGATATCTGTCTGGCCGGGGATCGAACCCCGGACCCTTTGCGCGTCAGACCGGTATGGTGGCCGCTCCGCCACGCGGGTCGTCAAAGTATTCTATATGAATCAATTTTGAATAAATGAGACTTGAATTCGAATTTCAAATCCGTACACTATTTTAAAAAATCCGACTAAAAAACCCAGACGTCTGATTTCCAATTGTCTTTCATTTTCCAAAATTAATCTTAACTCAGACGGTACAATCAACCCTTTTACGAAATCAATATTAAGACCTTTCAGACGGAAGATCCCTAGGCGCTTTCATTAGTCAATGATTTCAATATCAAAAGAATACATTTCAACCCCCGGGTTCAACCCCATTCATTATAAACCCCATAATACGCCTTTATATTATTATTACAATTGTTATTTTTGTGCAGTGTTTTTAAAATTGCGAGTCTGAGGTACTGGGTTCGAACCCCGGCCACATATTTCTGTGTTTTTGTACTCGTTTTGTGTGTGTCCCTAATACTCACAAGCCTAGTGGCTGTGAAAACAGTATTTTTTTACAAAGTTACGTATCTTCTGAAGGAAGTAGACCTTCTGTGGTTAGACTCCGGCGACACCACCGCTACACCAATTTCTGCCTAGTAACAGCAGTGTTAGGCGCTGCTGTGTTCTGGTTTGAAGGGTGCAGTAAAGGAGACATACTTTTCCGACGCATTCCAGCTTTATCCTCAGGGGTACAGGCGCATCTGTGGTCGACCTCGGGTATGAATATAATCTTATCTAGGGTTGATTATAGACTCCCATGGGCGGCAGACGTCACTTACCATCAGGTAGACTGCATGCTACTCTACTCTAACATCATAAAAAATATGCAATCTGATAATAAATTTATATTAACATAACATTTTATAATACAAAAGATTCAATTTCCTTAGAGTAAAAGAATTAATACCTCAAAGGATAGCATTCCTTTGTGAAAGGCAGATCAGAAACACTGAAAATGCGGGTGATTTAAAAGGAAATTGAAAATTAAGAAAATTGCTACTAAGCCTTATCTTTTATGCTGCCTTGCTAATGGAAATCTGGACTTACCTTTGTTAGCATAAAATACATCGTGACAAGATTACTAGATAATAATTATTATAAAAAAAAAACAAAAACAAAAATGTTGACTGCCTCTGAATGTTATACCTTACGTCAACCCACAGGCGTTGATAGCTTAGTGGTTGAAACTTGGCTTCTCATTCGCGGGGTCGACGTTCAAATCTCAGGTACACACTACTTTTTTAAATTATGTTCGTATTAATTAAAATTACATTTATCACTTTCTTAAACGGCAATAGAAAACATCGTGAGGAAAACTTCATGCCTGAGGGTTCTAAAAATGTTCTCAAAGGTGTGTGAAAGTTACCAATTCACACTTGGCCAGTGCGGTGGACTATGACCTAAGTCCCTTTCTCTCTGATTGGAAACCCTTGCCCAGCATTGGGACAGTCGGACAGTGCGTTGACGACGATAATGAAAGAAAATGTATGTATTTTCTTAAATTGATATTCTTTTTTTATATAATATAGGAGTAGCAGACGAGCATGCAGTCCACTTGATGGTAAGTGGCTACTGACGTCCATGGACATTTGTAATTAACCCCAGATAGGATTAGATATTCCTACCTGAGGTCGGCCACAGATGCGCCGCTACCCCTGAGGACTAAGCTGGAACGCCTCCGAAAAGTCTGTCTCCCTTACCACACCACTGCTGTTATTAGGTAGAAATAGGTGTGGCGGTGGTGCCGCCGGAGTCGAACCGCAAAGGGTTCTACCACCTTTAAATATTAATTCTGTTATGTACTTATTTACTGTCTTTTGAAAATATTTGCGTCTGCCGATAGCGGCACGATTTTCAACAGGCACGTTTTCCAATTAAATGAGAATTAGTCTTTAAACAATACTTGCCTTCAAAATCATTTAAAGTACTGTGATAGTTCTCTTGCATAAAATAACGTAACACTATATTCTTGACAGTTTAGGTTGCGTTTCAATTCAGTGACAGAATAAGAAAGAAGAGAAATATTAAATAACAAAAAATCCGACCACTTAACAATAAGTTATGTTACTCTCAAAATTTAAAATCTAACGACACCTCATATATTAAAATACATCAAGCCGTTTGGGCTGCAGAGCGTGCCAAAGAATGAAACTTACATAATAATATGTACCTACATACGCTAGATGAACATAACCGTACATAGTCAGGTAATAAAAATATTGTAACTGACAATTTGTAAGTGCCCCTGTAATCACAAATGTACGTATGTAACCGATAAATTTAATTTCCTTTGGTACGTTTGAAAATCTTAGTAAGCGCTAAAAGCTACAAAGTTTTTTTAATAGATTAGCAGACGAGCATACACTCCACTTGACGGTAAGTGGCTTCTGCCGCCCATGGACACTTGTAATCAATCCCAGATCAGATACGTTTCTACCTGAAGTCGGACACAGATGCACTGGTACCCCAGAGGATGGAATAGTTTGAAAAAGTATGTCTTTCTTACCACACCCTTCAAACCAGAACAAAGCACCTCTTTTCATTGCTGTTATTAGGCAGAAATAGGTGTGGTGGTGGTGTCACCGGAGACGAACCACCGAGGGTTCTACAACCTTTATGCTATAAAGGTAACAAAAATAAAACAAGCATTCAGACAAAATCATGAATCCTTATTACCTTAAAACTTGTGTACAGGAATCATTAAAACTGTCAGACATTACGCAGGATTCACTAAAAACGCACGTCACAAAGCCTAATTCCTTTGGCGGAGTGATCTTACAAAGCGTCGCCTGAGTTTAGCTGAAAGCTTATAAGGCAAATGAAAAAATATGGATTCAGGACCAGAACTGTGTCAGATGCAAATGGAACATGGGAAGGGGCGACATCAAAACTGCAGTTGTGATTCGGGTGGGGTTACGGTAATGCGGATTGACTTAAGGGTTTTTGCTACCCTCGCCGATAGATTTCGATAGATTTTTACAAGTAATGATAAAAAGTTTAATCCCAAGTATCTTACAATCCGAAAAAAAACACTGTTAGCGAAAGATAGAAAAGTAACATTTAGAGCGCTTGCACACCAAAAGATCGATTACAATCGATAATAAAATCGACCCTTCAACGTTGATCGTCGATCGACAGTAATATGTATTAGTCGATATCATCGTCAATACCCACGACCCCCTAAAAAGTGAAAGTTACTCTTTCAATAAGGACAAATTTCTGTTTATGATTTTTCTCATAAACAGACACAACACACACAACACATTATATCATGGTGGTAGAAGATGGTCGGAGACCTCAAGTAGAGTCCTACTTATTATCTTACCTACGAGTATGTTTAATTACAGATGTGTATGGCCGACAGAAGCCACTTACTTCGTTTGCTACATCCAAATTATAAAAAATCTTATACATAAATTCAATACGAATAAACGTAAATAAAGCAAATAATCGCACCCGCTTTCCGCTCCGCTCGTCACCCTACCAGACACCTTATAGCAGGGTTTGAATGCATTCAATGAGATCGGATTTAAATTTCAAAGGGCTGAGCAAGTTAAAGCCACGCTTGAATTGAAATCTTCACACATTCGTTTGCTTGGCCAAATTGTTTGTGCAACTGGAGCTATTTACTGACAACCCTATTTTGCTCTGCCTGACATCCTTAGATTTTCTATACGTTTTTGATTTACAGTAATGAGCTTTTACCCGACTGCAGAGAGTAATGTTTTTCGAACGTATGTATAGTCTGCGCCAATGTCCTAGTCCGCTCTGAAGTTATTGCAAGCAGGTGTAGCCATACAATTTGCTATGGTGACGCGATTCATTTCTATATTCAGAGCGGACTAGCAGTTTTACGCGGACTATAACTACGTATGTCTCATTTTTGGCTCACCCGAAAGCCTAAACAGCTTAACGGATTGTAACAGACGAAGTGTTGTTAGATTTATCTAGATTCTGAGACATAGGCTGTTTGTAAGCAGACAGATTTTTTATAACAAGTATCTACTTGATTTTGTGGTCTAGTTTAAAGGGACACGCTTCCCTGTTACGCTGAGAAAAAAAAAATATTTCAACTGAATCGAAAGTACTACCGCCACACTTAATTCTAGCATGAAGCAGTTCCGTTTCGGTAGAAAGTTAGGTGCCGTCTGACTTCTATATTAGGAAATCTTAGTCCTCAGGGGTAGTGAAGTATCTTTGTAGCAGACTCTGATGGGCTTCAGGCAGACACCCACTTTTATTACGTCACCACACCATTAAGTCTTACAGAAAGAACCAAGAATCTTACTGAAAAACTAGCTGATTCTGCAAACGCTGTGTTGCCATATACATTAAAAAATGTTACGGGTGAACAACCCTTATCACTTAGGGGTATGAAAAATAGATAGTAGCCGATTCTCAGACCTACTGAATATGCATATACAATTTGGTAACTAACATTGTGACACGAGAATTTTATATATAAGATAAGGCTTACAAAAACATTAAATTCCGATTTGTTACAGACTGTCCCAACACATTTTTTATACATAGAACTAGAAACTATTAAGACTAATAGACGTTTAAAGTACAAATTATCCCTTGACATCTCAGAGGTATTTAGGCCTGATAAAGGTGGACATATTGAGGTCCGAATTTAAACTTCAATTGAATTTTCTCCCTTATTTCCCTCGGAATAAGGGCTCCCAAATTGATTCAATTGGACAACCCTTGAGATGATTATGTAATAGTGAAATAGTTTGGAGTGGAAATTAATATATGAATGTAAAGGGTGAAATCAAGTGGACAGACGGACGGATCAGGCGTTTTCATATGTATATAATGTAAATGTGTCGATTGAGATAAATCCTTTATAAGGGACAGCTCTTTGTTTCTGATCAGTGTTTCTCAAAGTACGATAAGGCACCCTTAGAAGAGTTAAAGGCCTACGGGTGCGCGGTAAAGAACCTAGAGAAAATGGAGGTGTTGTTGAATTCTACAGCGGGTTTCTAATATTTTTAACTAAAATCAATGGGCTAGTAAAAATTAAGTTATCGACGTACGCGATAAATAACAAAATATTCGATGAGTACATCCGCGCCAAACTGCTTGTCCGCTCTGAAGTTGTTGCGAGCAGATACAATTTGCTATGGCGACTTAGCAGTTTTACGCGAACTATACTCATTCATTATTTTATTAGGTATTTTCCTACCATGTTTGACTTATTTAAAATTATGAAAAAATTGGGACTGCTAAAAATATTTGTAAAAGTAGTTATTAATGAGAACCTGTGGTGTACTTACCACTTTTTGAAATAATTCCTAATAACACTTTGACTACTTTAAAATAATAAGATTCACATACGTATTTTACAGCTTAAAATTAAAATTAATAAAATTCATAATCAAATATATTTTCATGAAATCTAAGCATTTATATATAATTTCTTATTATTACGAGTATTACCATTATCGAATACAACACATTATTATTAGTACAATAATATTACAATTAATAATATTACAATATTTTTTTTATCACTTTTTTACAGATATTTAAAAAAAAAGAATTGTAATAAATTATTGTATCATTGTATTATGTAAGCACATAAATATTAAATTTTTATCAAGCGTCAAAAGAAAATGACGCGTAGATGAGGAATGAAGAGCGCGGGGAATGGAACGCCTCCCGTCCCGCGCCGCACGCCCCTCGCCCGCAGTGCCCCGTAACGCTTGGAAGTGAGCGTACGTTGTTTTATCACAAAAAATAAATCGCAATTATTTTTTGAAAATCGAAGTATTTCAACGTCTAATATTTAGAAAGTTATTGGGAAATGAGTATACGTTTTTAATACTACGTGAGGAAGCTACAAAGGTGAGATGTTTATGTTCTAGATTATTCAATGTATAATAAATATACAGGGTCATCGCACATTACCGTTACGAACTGGGAAGGCGTAGAGTAATGTGACCATACATTCGGATTTGTCCGGGACTCAAATATACAGTTTAATAAAAAGTTTTTTATATGTAAAGTAATTTCAAAATAATACATGTAATTGTACTTTAATATAAACGTATAATAATGTGAATAATTGTGTCATATTTAAGTTTACTTATACGTAAGTTAATTATTATCCCATTTTAGGATTACTTTTATACTCGCATAAAACGATTTAATAATACCTGCCTATGACTAGGAAAAATCATTTATAAATTTCATCATATTTCAGACCACGAGTATGGATACAACAAAAACTTCAAACCCTCATGAAAATGACGTCACAGACTTAAATAATAAAATGACACTGGTTTTTAAAGTTCTACAAACATGTGTGAAAGAAAAAAATACACACAAATCAAATATTAAAACAACACTAGACAGATTGGTTCTATTTACCGACTTACCTAAGCACGTACTGTGCGAAGTTTGGGACAGTTTAAAAATACCTGAACCTTTAGAACCCACCAACAAACTAAGTTATAAAATGCTTGAGGATCCAAAAACAGATTTCGCAATAAGACAAGCATTAATAACGCATTACGTGAAACATAACAATATACCTACATTAAAATCTTTTCAAACAACATTTCCTAACGCCTCACATTGTCAAATACGTCAGAATTTAAAAAGAAGCGGCTATATTTGGAAACAAGTCCCTAACACAAAAAGGGCTATTATCGTGGAGCGTCCAGAAAGAGCTATACAAAGACAGCGATACTTGCAGCAAATGGACTACTACAGAAAACAAAAGCGCTCTATAGTTTACGTTGAAGAAAAAATAATTCATAAATCTCTTCCTGAATATGAATATTTCGTAAGCAATGCAGGTAATTCCCAAAATTCGTATGTGCTATTTATTGTCGTCGCTACTCAAACGGGATATATAGACGGAAATTTTCGTCAAGGAACACTTGTTTCAAAATGTCACGAACTATTTGAAAAAAGCTTCACAAAACATATATTGCCTAATCTGCCTCAATCATCAGTTATTGTTTTAGAAGACAGGCTGAATCCCTGTGCAGATTTGCCTATTCCTACATTTGAAAGTAAAAAGTCATCTATGATAAATTGGTTAAATATCAATAATATACCTCATGATGAGAATATGCATCGAGTTGAACTATTGGAATTGATAGAAAACTGTAAGGACAAAAGGGATTTGTATAAATGTGACGCAAAGATATACGGCCGTGGCCATGAAATACTTCGTCGACCACGAAACACGGACTATTTGAATTACTTTAGTAGCCTATGGAAAGATATTTTTAAATCAGCAGAGAAAACATTCAGACATGATATGATTACGAGCAAACCGCCCTCTTATTTTTTTGATCTTGAAAAAAGTTTGGTAGCTTACGAGAAAGTTGTATACAAAGAAGATTTAAAAATGGAGAACGTTATTGACAAAGTGTTAACAATTGCAAAATACGATACATATATTGCTGATATTAAGATATTGGTAGATTCTGAATGTGATGAAGAGGAGGACACTTTAAAACAGGAACAATACCTTATTCATCATGACTATTATATAAATCTGTTGTAACTAAACATAATAAAAATATTTATTGTATTATTTACAACTCTAAAATAATGGAAAATTGTATACTATTATAGTATAGTATACAATTTTTTTTTCTAAATAAACTAAATATAAATAAAAAATATAATTTGTTCAAGTTATATAATTTGTGAAATAAAAATACCATAATAAGAATGGAGTAATTATATATTTCGAAAGGTTATATATATAAATTTAATCAGAATCACTTAAACCAAAAAAGAAGTCATTTTCATTAATATTAGCTTTTGTAGTATTAGAAAATACTTCGTCTAATATAGTATCTACTTTTATATCCTCATCTAAAAGCCGCAATTCCTCTTTTTGTACAACATCTGAAAGCATACTGATTAGTGCCTCTGACATATTACCTAAAATTGTGGCATTAGTTTCAACTGCATTAACTGTCTTGTTTAACAAGCTAAGAACTTCAGCGGCTACAGATAGACCGTTTACACATTCAGGAAGCCTCAGCAACTTATGATTGTATGTACCAACTATGTTATCTATCACATAATTGTTATCTTTCGTGTTTGTACAAGTTTCTATTAGTTTCAGAAGTTCAGACTTGGACATATTGATGTCACAAGGAATATTGTGATATTCTAACCACTCCACCATATCGACTTTTACACTATTTATTGTAGGAACATTAATTAATGTTTCACGATGTATATTTGAATCTTCTAGCACACAAACACTTTGTAATGGTAACTCTGTTAGAACGTAACCCATCAACCACATCTTCAACACGTCGTACGAAACTGAAGAGACAATCTTTATGTGTTGTACCTTTTTTTCGTTTACTGTAAATAAAATATATTGCATTATATTGGATGCATCTGTTTGAAGAGTCTTTTCTAGATTTAAAATTTTCTGATCTTTAGTAACCGAGGCTATTCCTATATAATAAATTGGCACATTCTCAGTACGGTATTGTTGAATAGTCTTCAGGTATTTATATCTCTGGATAGTCACGGATTTTTTCTCCATAACATAAAATGTGTTATCTTTGTTATACATATGGAAGACGTATCCCATTTTGACGAGGATTTTTTTGAACGTATCTACGTCGACGTAGCAAGGTAGGTCTTCAAGGGCGTTGAAGAGCTCAGTGACTGTAGGCATTCGTCGCTCCTTAAAATACATAGAGATTAAGCTATCCTGTATTTTTCTACGATCTATAACTAGCTCTCTGTCTTCTACTGTCGGTGGTTTTCCGTCAGCTAACATTTTCGATATAACATTCTTATGAATTCCCGTATACTTCGTAGTTCTTAATATAGAATCTTTAGTCGATTTTTTATCGAGCGTTGCTTTATCTTCTTCTATAATATGCCATACTATTCTCTTTAGCAATTTATTTGTTTCTGAACCATAATCCTTAATGTCACGTTCCTTTTGAAGTGGCAACACCCCAGAACTCGGCTCGCCCATTGTTATTACAACTATAAAAAAGTAAATTAGTATTACATACAAGATATGTTAATCAATGCGCCACGCATGGCGTCAAACGTTTAATATTATAAAAATAGTAATATTACAAAAATATTGTTACTAAGTATCTATCTATAAGTTAGTGCAAGTAATAAATGCAAAAGAAAAAAAGTGATTAAAACCAATGGCAGGTATGGATGTAATATCAAGAAAACAAGGGTCGCCGACCCGCGAATGCGACAGTTTATTGCAAACGAAGTAAGATCATACTCCACAACCGTCAGTTACCAAAGGGGGACCGGCTGACTGCGCGTACGCTTATTTTCTTGTATTAAATGAAAACTAACGAACGTCTCCAACTCAAACCAATGTGTTGTTTCATTGACAGATAAATAAATATGTATAATTTAGATATCTCGATAGTGTGGAATTAAAAATATTCGATTAAATTGGGATTTCAATATTAATCGACACAAGTTATACAAATAAAATTATGGTTACAACGTGGTGCTCTGCTAAATGATCGAAAATAATAATATGTAGGCCTACTTAAATAGCTAATAAGCAACAAAATTATCAAGAATACAAAAAATAACATCAAATAACATACCCAAACGCCTTCGCTTAAACGACGCCAACGCCGCACTGACAGCCATATTCACGAATAGTGGAATAAAAAAAGAGAGCGCATGTATTATAAGCGAGCGAAAGAGACAGAATACAGAGCGAGTCGCTGCGCTGTTGCCGTTCCGGTACAAGTTATACGCTTGATAAGTGTGACGTTCTTATACGCGTTCATTGTATTTTTAGAAGTAATTTAATGATATATGTCACGATATATAGCATCACATGTATCCGACTTATCAGTGATCCTTTGCAATGCAGTATGAATGATATATAATTTATTGCAATTAATAATTTTGTTGCAAAAATTAGAATTCGCTTACTATTTATTATATTATTATTTTTTGTTCGAAAACATGTTTTACACAAAAATGTACTTAAACAATATCAATTTCGTAGCATGAATATGTTCTTGAAATATAATTTACGAAGTTTATTAAAATACAATTAGCTCGAAATTACTTTCCCATTAGCTTTTTTATTGTAACATGTGAACTTCAAATAACGCAGTAGGTGACAACAACCGAATCCATAGTAAGACTGCCTATAATTATTGTTCACTATATAGTATATAAAACGACGCACACTTATTAAGTGATTCATTTGTATAGCAAGTTTGTCCGGTCGCGCGGCGTGAGGATCACAGGCACTTTGAAATAAATTCTTCAATAATAAAATCATTTTTAAATGAAATTATTCTTTTCAAATTTCAAACTTTGTGTTTGTTTAATTAATAAAGAATAGTTTTTAAATGCCCCTTTTGTATTTTTTACTCACACAAATTACTTGAATATGATTAACCTACATGTTGATTATAATTTGATTATAATTACCATCGTTTAATTCGTTTCTTATATCCAATATGTTTTTTTTACTCACAGTAAGTACTACCAGTACTACCACTAAACAATTAGTTGGAGTGGTACACACACACACACAAAAAAATACAAATTGTCACTTAAATGTCGTCCCTATTTGGTATCAAACCCGAAACCCGCCTGACATACTGATATAGAGACCGTTCCTTTTCATTCCCATAAAAAACTTATAAAAAAAAAGCTTGTATTTAAAATCAATTCTAAATAATGTTTTGTAGTCATTATTGTTGATTGCACTCTTAACAGAACCGACCTTATTCCCTTGTTAAAAGGTGAAAATCGCTTAGCAAAGATCCTATCACCTAATGTCGAGTTTCGCTAAGGTTTTTAATTAGCGGCCGATGGTGTATCGGTTCGATTCCCCGTTCGCGCTCTTTACGTGTTCCATCGATTAAATGTTAACTAAGGCGGTTCGTGGCGCAGTTAATTAGAACCTCGGTTGTGGTTAAAAATAAACTGTTTAGTATTGTCATTGTTCGACTCAAACGGGTTTCTGATAAGGTTTTGTTGAGAATAAAGGTAGCATTAATTGTGTTTGATTAGAAAAATGTTTAGTTCAAAATGGTCTTGTTTGATAATTAGTTGCATTGAGATTTAAATAATTATTTCTTATGTTATACCGTATAGAACCGTATGTATGTTTTGAGAAATATCGTTGGTTACACAATAGGTACACAATGATATATGAAATACAGAATTAGATTACATGGATTTATTGAAATTACAAATACGTATAATATCTAATAATTTCCGGTAAACTTTATTTTTTTAAGAATATTCTTTAAAAACCCGGAAAAAATTAAATTAAAACGAAATAAGTATAATAAAATTAAATAGAACCAGTTCCTATTCCAACTCCTTTCACTGTTCATGCAGTCCGGTTGTGGAATTCGCTCCCTCCAAATATACGCGACTCTAAAAACATCCATATCTTCAAGAAAAGAGTAAAACATCACTACCTTTCCTTAACCGTATGAGTATGAAAATATTATGTATCTAAGTATTAAATGTATATGTATATTTTATGTGTGTTTTATTACTTTATATAGATATACTTATATATTTATGTTCATATATTATAATATTATTCATGTTATATATTATGTTAAAAGTGCACGCTTACCAGGTGTTAACAAATTTCCAATCTCAGGTCTGCTGGAAGAAATTTCTTTAGAAATAAGCAGTGCCTTTGCACTAAATTTTAGATATAGCTCTCTTTTATGTTGTATTTTTGTGTGCATAAATTAATAAATAAATAAATAAATAAATAAATAGAAAATTGAAACAAAATAAAAATTAGTATACAATTTAAATTAAATTGTATTTCACATCGTAAAACAAAAACGTGATCAAAATATACATTTTATTTTTTTTCTTTTCGAGGGGGAAACCTTCAAAAGGTAGCCGACGACGTGGGAGCGACGCCGGGTTATGTGGGATTTTTACCGCACTAAAACCCCTGCGGTGGCCGTCCTCAGCGCTTGGTGGAAAATTCCGGGAGTCGCGGGGATCGCGGTCGGAGGACTCCGATGGACCACAACCGGAGTCCTCCGACCGCGATGCCCCGGTCGGGCTCTGCCCTGGGGGGAGCACGTTACGCTCCTCCCGCACACCTGGTGTTTACGACGGCATGCGACCACACATGCCGCCGTCCTTCCCGGGGTTGCTCTCCGGACGGTTCGAGCTCCCACTCTTGCCGCGGGCAACCCCGGAAGCCCCCTTTTAGTCGCCTCTTACGAGTACGACAGGCAGGGGATACCGTAGCCCTATTCTAGTCCCGGAACTACAGGGACACGATCAAAATATACCTAGCAGACAAAAAAACTTATATTTTACTGTATATTATGTATCTATATGTTTTTCCATGTATTGCAACCAATTACGTTACTTAAGATATTCCTAACTAATTATGAAAAATTATGTTTTTTTGTATAGTAACTTTGCGTACATGTCAACAATAACATTTCGATATATCCACAATTCACGTCATAGGTATTTCTTCACGTGAACGCCCCTCAGACGTATCTGGCACCCTTCGGTAGGGTTGCAGGAAGCAAACGTACTTACGTGCGCCGGAAATGGGCCTGCGAAGCCAAGTCGCATTAGGGTTGGATGCTGGCACTACAATTATTTTATTTTTGGCAACTTTAACCCTTTTCTACCAAGAATTTCTATTTCTTTTGTCGTGTCTTAGAATAGCAAATAAATTTAAAATTGAATTTTATGCGCTAATATTTAATTTTATTATTATGTTTATTTTTGTTTTACTTTTAGCTTTTGTTTTATGAATGTATTTATTATGCATGTATTTCAAAATCTTTGACACGTCTTGCAGCTCAAACGGCTTAGGCGAATTTTAACTAATGAAGTTTCGTTACATTTGTCTTAATTGCCACAATAACAAAGTTTATGTACTTTTACGCAGTTAAGTTTTATTTAAATAATATTTCTCTAGTTATATTGTAGCTATCAATTAATACTTATGCTATTTATATTATGTTGTACAAGTAGCAAACGTACACAACAAACAAGTATGCATACTGCATTATGATAAGTGGTCACTACCGCACTTTGACAACTGTAAATAATCTCCAATAGGATTAGGTATTCCTACCTGAGGTCGCCACAGATGCGCCGCTACCCCTGAGGACTAAGCTGGAACGCCTCGGAAAAGTATGTCTCCCTTACCACACCCTTCAAACCAGAACACATCAGCGTTTAACACCGCTGTCCACGTGACTGTGACCGTGACTTAAGACTAAGTTATAACTCTGTAAGTCTATTTTCATTCCTACATCCTTCAAACCACATACTACGATATCTACTCATTAGGAGTTTGAACATCTCCCCCTGGATTTTTAATTTAGGCGGTTTTCATGAAATCAGTCGCAGCTAGAGACTACAGATATAAGTATTATAGGCATATAAAGACATGATTAAAAAACAAAAAGGGCGCAACAACCCCTATCCTTCTTATCATGTCTAATACCTTTTCAGACAGATCACCAGACACCCCTTGAAAGGGTTGAATGTATCCTATGTATCATATACTGGACTTCAAATTTCCAAAATTTTAAGTATGTGTGTATGTACGGAAACAGATCTAAATTTCTAGATGTTTTCTTTATAGTAAGGTATTTTGAAACATAAATATTATGATGGTACATAAAACCGCAAGATACAATTCGGTTAAAAGAAGGTTTTTAGAGTAGCAATGTTTTTTTTTTTTTCATTTTTATAATTTAATCAAAATCTCAGTAATACTTGTGTTGCTCTCATACATATGTATGCATTGACGTTTTTATTTTTAAAGATTTTTGTGAATTTAGTATTAAACCCGATGGATACATAATTTACGACTTAAGTAATAAATAATAATCAATTTTAACCAATTTTGAAGATCAATATTCAAATTTGTAAATTTTTCTAAGATATAATTGTCAAACAACAAAATTTGATAGGAAAAATTGGTCCATTGAGTATTTAATATTATCATCAGTTAGTCAATCTTAAAAGGTCTATGTACTAACGTCACCCTAGATTAATATACCCCAACCCTACAGAATTCGTTACTTTGACAAGTTTTCAAAAAAGCGTGTAATCACCCCTTTCGCTGGGCTCAATGTTTCAGTAACAACCCTTTTCAGAGGGTTCGAGGCTCGAGAGCCTGAAGGGTAGTGTAAGAATGCAGGGAAGTCGTTAAAATAAGTGCGCGGGAAGTGGGTTCGATGCTCAAAACCGCAAATGAGGGTAAAGGTTATGTATGTAGGATTTCTAGAAAAAGTTCGAAATGTTTTTAGGTGGTAGAAGCCATCGATTAGATATGGTACCATCACCTATTTGGATCTTATTAAAGCTGTGCTGCTGTTTTCTATTTTAAAGGATGTGTTAAGGGAAAGACACATGTATAGTTCCAAATTAGTCAGGAATTTGTAGAACGGCATGCTTTAGATTGAATTTAAAATTTGCATACCTGAAAATTCTTAAAAAAAATGTTCTTAGCCAGTGTGGTGGACTATGACCTAATCCTTCTCGCTCTGAGACACTTGTGCCCAGCAGTGGGACAGTAATGGATGATGAAATAAAAACGCTTCATTATCATCATTGTTTTGCAACACCTTTAACCAAAAATAACAGCTTTCCTTAGCAGAAACACCTGCAAGGCGCTACCACAATAGTTGAACCATAAAGAGTTTACCCTTTAAAACAACATTAAAATAGATATACTTTTATGAAGTTATTTAACCAAACCCACGGGAATTACAGCAACAACATTGAATCTCATCTGGCAGTATGTTTATTCATAACATCTAATACATATTGAAATGCTTGATCTCATTATGTGTGTACATTAGGTGACTGCTGGCCCGTACTATTAGTTCTCGAAATAACTTTAAAATAAATAAATATGTATATAAAACAACAAAAAGAAATTATACAACATTGAAGTAGGATCCAACATGTATTCCAAGATACTGCTGAGTGTGAGAGAATAGTGTGGTAGGGGAGATATACTTTTCCGCGGCGTTCCAGCTTAGTCCTTGTGACAGCGGCGCATCTGTAGCTGACCTCAGATAATAATCTAATCTTATCTGGGGTTTATTACATATGTTCACGCGTCAGTAGCCAGGTGGACTACATGCTCGTCTGCTTCCTCTACACTATATATATTTTTTAATATTTATTATCCAATAACAGACGTTCTCACCTCACAAACAACTCGCGCGGTGACGCCAACACGTGGTAATCTATCCCGCACGGGATCCGAAGTCCCGTTCCTAATTTGTTAACTTAATTACTCAGACCAGATGGGACTTGATCTTAACTACGCTAACGTGTCCCGAACTTGGCTCCGTAACTACATTTACGGTTACGGTAATTATTTGGGGATTAGGTACGGGCGGGGATTATTAAATGTTGGTTCAGTTTTTTCCAGTTTCCCAAATCTGGTATTATATCTACACTAATATTATAAAGGAAAACTATGTTTGTTTGTTTTGTTGTAATGAATAGGCTCAAAAACTACTGGACCGATTTTAAAAATTTTTTCACCATTCGAAAGCTACATTATCCACGAGTAACATAGGCTATATTTTATATGAAATATATTTGATAAATAGATTTTGAGGCGGTACAAAGTTTGCCGGGTCAGCTTCTAATAATTTGGTGTAAATGAAATGAAATAAAATGAAATATAATTATTTTTTCTAAAGCCTTACGGCGGCATTTACCTACAAATAGTCAGGTACAATATTATTTTCTTTCTAAATAACAGAATCCGTATGATGAAATCCTTAATCCTCAAAATAGCCATGTAGAAGTGGGTTGGCCACGTCTGTAGGCTATCTGATGGGATAGGAAAATCCTCGAATGGAGACGCCTGGGCAAGTTTCGAAGATTACGGGAGGAGTGCAAGTAGGCCTTGGCCAATCGCAAACTATAAGAAAAAGCGAAATGTGATACCAGATTTCCCAAAATTTTGTCCCTGTAAGCGATTTTAGTTTTAATCAAAATCAGTCTCGTGCCTCCTTTTGTTACAGATGCGTTGCTTCCCTAAAAATTTATAATATTTTAAAACCACTTCCCTAAACGTTACGTCTGCCTGCAAAACACAAAATGTAAACGAACAATTCTATTAAATATGTTATAACATTTTGTTCTTTATCATTTGCATTTCGTTAAACATTCGCCGACTTGAGATTGCGAGACTCTGGCAAGAGAGCTCAAAAGGTGGTAGAAGCCTTTATGGTTCGACTCCGGCGGCACCACCGCCACACCTATTTCTGCCTTATAACAGCAATATTAAGCGCTTTTGTGTTCCGGTTTGCAGGGTGAGGTAAGGGAGTCATACTTTTCCGGGGCGTTTTAGCTTATTCCTCAGGGGTAGCGGATCTGTGGCCGACCCCAGGTAGGAATATCTTATCCTATCTGGGGTTGATTACAGACGTCCATGGGCGGCAGTAGCCACTTACCATCAGATGGACCGCATGCTCGTCTGCTACACCCATATTATAAAATAACATTATTATTTTTCAAAACTAAAAATAAATTTAGTAACTTTGCCTGAACTTTCTCTAAGGCGCTTTCTCTCGCCTCGAAAATCGTTAATCCTGAGGATGTTGATAAGGACAATGGTACAAAATTATTAAAATCGTGTATTGTCATCGGTTTTTGATAATTCTTCAAAATTTTGAATTAAACTTAACGTTCAAAGTGCATAGAAAACGGGTTCAAAGATTCCGTTACTGTTACGTACATACATACATACAACCCAAGCTAATAAAAGCGTGTTAAAAAAACACGTTCCCTCGGCCTGCAAAACACAAAAAGTAAACGAGCAATTCTATTAAATATCTTATAACATTTTGTTCTTTATCATTTGCATTTCTTTAAACATTCCCCGACTCGAGATTGCCAGAGTTAAATACCCGCGTTCACTTCAACACCTTGCGAGAATTTTTATTGGAATGGCAACATTGGGTGCGGATGTGCGAATGGTTTTGGATGCGGCAATGTACGTGAGCGTACTAACTACTACTGTAATAGAATAGTGGTTTATTTTCGGTTTTTTATTCTTGGGGTTAGGTTTTCAATCACATATACCAGGCTTTTTAAGTCATGGGCCTGTTGAAAATTAATTATCACTAAAGGGAAATCGGAGGGGCTATCGTTAGGAAAAAAAATAATGTTTTGTCTAAAGTTTACAAAGGTGTGCAGATTATTATTCTGTACCTACTTAAAACGATTTTCATACTTTGCATTCATTTCCAATTCACATATGAAGTGTAAAAGTTTAAGTGTGTATAGTTTAACACGTAACCAATCAGCGGAGTATCTTGCAGACTAATGATGAGTATGTAGACACCCCGCACGAATAATGACGCATCTTTGTTTAGTCGCAATGCAAAACCTAAACTCAAATCAGAGAAAATAATAAAATCGTGTTAAATACCGAATAAATCCGATTAGGTAATTTACACACATGTACTCGCGTCTATTCGTCTGTACTCGGCAAGTATGCAAACATGGCACCCAAAAAGAAGACTCCATAACGAAACACCTTGTGAAGTGGTGGTAGTTGTATTGACATTCAAAAAGTGCTCTGTAAAGAACAAGTGTATTTTGAATTAAAAAAATTGATTTGATTTGATTTGAAGCAATATATTTAAAAACGTTACCACATCCACATAACACATCATCCCTCTCGTAGGGGTGTGTGCAATTTACCAGATAACATCGCGCCTCGAGGCAACCTCGAGATGCTCTTAAATTATTCAAATAAAATCCCGACACCATATCTTTGATTGTAAATTTTGGTGTACAGATGTGCCTTACACTCGCGGCCGGGGAAAATATCGTGATTATACTGTGTGAAGTAATTTTATTAAATATGGTTTAAAATTCTTTATTTCTCAAAAAGATTTACAATTACTTACTGAGAACTGAGCTTTTAAAAATAATTAGAAAAATGTAGCATTAGAAGAAATTAATTGGTTTTTATTTTGAAGTACTCGTACCACAACCTTTTTTATTACCTTTATATTGAGACGCATATCCAAAAATGCATAAAGAAAAAACCAAAATTCAGGAGTTATTTTTTAAATCCATCGGAAATAAATTGATCAAAAATGAAAAAAATATCTAGGTATATGAAAAATTTAATTGAAAAGTTTGAACCGCAATAACTATTTTACGATTATAGGTATAGATATTACTTTGTAATTATTTTCTTTCATAAAATAACATTAAGGTAAGAATGCGTTTTTTAAATCTTTGGCACTATAAAGCCGTTCTCCATTTCAGACGAACTACTTTTTTGTTAAAATAACCAAAATATTTCACACTAACTTCATTTCTCATTTTCTATTATGTGTACCAAAAAATAAGACTATTAAAGAAGCCCATACATCGTTCACATCAGACCTTTTTACAGGACTTTATCATCTATAATCGCCAGACAGCTGTTCCCGTCAGTGTTCCCATTATTCCCGGGAACGGTAGGGATAGACCACGACCTGTCAGGGAGACACGTCACCCACA
Organism: Epargyreus clarus clarus; assembly: GCA_014595695.2. Lineage (NCBI taxonomy): Eukaryota > Metazoa > Arthropoda > Insecta > Lepidoptera > Hesperiidae > Epargyreus > Epargyreus clarus. The sequence goes on from JACTTY020000076.1 coordinate 1,907,172, forward strand.
CCTGGTATCCCGATTAAACTTTAAAAAGGTAAAACTAGTATACTGTGGAAAATATCCAAGAATACTTTAATTTTTAATGATCATCTAATATTAATGATGTTTGGTCTGGTCTGATAGAACGAGTGTAAATACATTTAAGATAATAGAAAAAGTAGAGAGTGCGCACAAATTACGAAAAGAAACGAAGAAAGAAAAAGAAATATTGTTTTTTTTTTTCCAAAATTTTCTACAATACACATTATAATATCTTTGAACCGAATTAGAATCTTCTAGATACCTTTTGAAGGTGGTAGAACCCTTTGTGGCTCGACTCCAGCGGCACCACCCCTGTTTCTGTCTAATAACAGCAGTGTAAAGCGCTACTGTGTTTCGGTTTCTAGGGTGTGATAAGAGAGATTTACTTTTCCGACGCGTTCCAGCTTAGTCTTCAGAGGTAGCGGCGCATTGTGGCCGATAGGAATATCTAATCCTATCTGGGGTTGATTACAGATGTCCATGAGCGGCAGTAACCCTTACCATCAGGTGGACTCAATGCTCGTTTGCTACGTATCCACAAAATATAAAAGCACATAATCAAATATCACTTAATACTAATTCTTCTTAAATATTTGTTTTAACAACATTACCCCTTATTTCGGCCACAAGTGTACCACAATAAGTATACGCTAAGACAAAGGGCGTGATTCTGTACATCACCTGTTTTGTGTTCCGCGATAACAATGTTTATCATTCCGAGCTCAGCAAATGTTTAAACAGGAACGCTGAGCCTACGGGAATTGTTTTACTTATACATTTTAAACGTAAAGATTTATCTGTTCCGTGTAATCGAAAGGTTGATTAACGGTTCGTATTTATAAATAATTCACGGGTAAATTATGAATTCGGCTTGAAATTATTGAGTGTTTAATTATAATGGTGTAAAAGGTTCGTTTGAGATAAGGAAGTGATGGTTTTAGTAATTTTGAGAATGTATGTTCTTAAAGTATACTACGTATTTTTTAAAGTAAATAATCGCTTTATAAACGCTTTCTACACTCACAGCCCCACACTAGGATTCCCTGTGTCGTAGGTGCCATGGACACACACATAGACAAATACACAAACACCCAAACACAGAAACAGAAGTTTATCATTTAGATATCTGTCTGGCCGGGGATGGAACCCGGGACCCTTTGCGCGTCAGACCGGTATGGTGACCGCTCCGCCACGCGGGTCGTCAGTGTTAGTTATACTTTTTAATATTATTTCTCTTACGCAAAAATAATGAAAATTTGCAAAGTAGGTGCATATGAAATATATCCCAAATCAAAAATTCCATCGAATACTATTTTTAAACGTTACGTCAATTCTAATTAGTAATTTTGATTCTTATTAGATTCTTAAAGATGTTTATTGTATAAAGAGGAATTTTACAATACACCATGTTGTTGTAGCACTTTTGAAATATAACAATAGTATTTTTGTCCCACTTTTGGGCACGGATTTTTCTTTACAAATGGACGAGTGCCAGACCGTTTGCTAAATGACTAAAACTGTCCTTCAATGGAGGGATATGTTATAACTTTTAAGCATAGATTAGTAAAGATTACTCACTCCTAACAAGAAAATGTAACCAGTTTTGACAATTGAAATTGTCACTGTCATCTATTTTTTTGTTTGAAAAATATTAAAAAAAATTAGGTTTTAGATCTTTCACGAATGAAACGATATTTCTCCGCACTTTTTCTTCGATTTTGTGTTTTGGCACCACTTACCTGCGCATGTCGGCATTATTCCGCGTAAATTACAACATGAGAGCCATTAAATGGCTGACAGAATTGTCAGCCGGTTAAGTCATTTAATGTCTTCCTTCAATTATAAGAAGGTGAGATATCTATACGTATTTATGCTTTTAAGCTAAAATATTAAATTATTTTGCGGGTAGTAATAATTTTATAAATACCTTCTACACGCCGTAGTTGTATTATAATTCCCACAATTTCCTTGTTGTACATTTCGTGAATAGTAATGACGTCACATCCTTACCTGGAAAGAAAAAAGTAATTTCAGAAATGGCATCCAATTTGGGGGTAGTGGGTTATTGTCACAGGAATGGAACGATTATATAGATACGATCAAAGGTTACAAGTTGCGTTACACTGATTACAAATTAAATGGATATCGCGTTACAATAGTAATGAATTCCACTCTTGGCTATTATGAAGGTGGTTATCAAATGCATAGTTTACGATTCAATCCTTACTAATATCGATTAAAATAATCGATGTTTTAGGTCCAAAAGATCGATTCTCCGATTAATCGATCTTAGATCGCCATCCCTAGTTCCCGTGGGATTTCCGGGATAAAAACTATCCTATGTCCTTTCTCGGGTCTCAGACTATCTTTGTACTAAATTTCATTAAAATCGGTTCAGTGGTTTAGACGTGAAGAGGAGACAACCAGACAGACAGACAGACAGACAGACAGAGTTACTTTCGAATTTATAATATTAGTAAGGATGTTATATTATTTTCTTTTAAACGCGGGCTAAGCCGCGGGCAAAAACTAGTACTACCTATGTAGATTAGACTACCTAGAAAAAGAGTAACTTAACTGGAAATAAATTTATTTATTAATTATTTTTTCAAAGCGAGTCTACTTAAAACCGCGGTAAGTAAATTAAATACGCCCTTAACACACAAAATCAAATATAGCGTACTAAGAGACTAAGCGAGCATGTTATACCAGCCGTCGATGACAAACGACTTCCTATTAAGGGCTCAGCTAGGGTTGTCACTAGACGGGAAGCAGGAAAAAAGGCAAAGGGAATGATAATGTGAATGTAATGGTAGAACGTGACGTAATCATCCCTTAGAGGGTGGATTTCTTATAACTGAAGTAACATTGAACGAGGTCGAGCTGCAGATGGGTAACAAGTAGGAATAAATTAATTAAAAATATATATTTCGTAAGCAAAAAATATATTAAACATATTTCTTGCTTTAGTACAAATCGCTGTACCAATGCCCTTAAAAAATGACATTTTTAAATCAAAGACCGGTCTTTAAATTTTAATTGTATCAATATGCACAATTTCAGAATTTTAGACTGTTTCAGTAACTTCTTATAAGCGGCAAAAAATCCTTGTGTTAGAAAAGTTCGAAACAAATATTGAAATCTGACAACCCTATCCTTACCTCTCCATCACGGGAATTATTTTTAAACACACCCTAATAGAATATAACGACGCAATATATCGCATGCGAGTTTAGATCGCGTGACGATAACAAATATTCGGCAGACCTAGTGGATAAGTCTTAATTTTTTGTTCCAGGGCTTATCAGATGTTTGGACTCTATTTTTGTTGTTATTAATGAGCAAGAACATAATAATACAAATGATTTATAAACAGCTCGTAATGGTACTTGTTTACTTGAAGTTTGTACTGGAAGGGAATGGGACAAGGGAGCGTTTGGTAGATGAAGTTAAAAATAAGACAGAGGATTTAAGAGATACAAACGAAGGAAAGGAAGATAAAAATGACCACGACATCCATGAAAATTAGACAAATAGAGAAAGAGACATGACGTAACTTTTATTATTGTTAACTTGCTCAAAAATGACTGATGAAGAATATTGAAATTACATACTTATCGTTTATTAACTCAAAAGTTTAAGCACCTTCATTATTTAAAAAAAAATCACAAAATATCGTCAAATGACCATAATCACTTATTGTTTATTTTTAATATATTTATCTATTAATTTCTTCTCTACCGAAGATCGCAGTTTGATGTCTTGTATGAATAAATTATCAAGATCCATAGGCAACTTAGTTAGATAGACTCGATTATTACTCAAATTGTCTTATTTTTATTTTCATCCTAACCTTTTTTTCTTAATATCCATATTTTATATTTTCTTCAATAGTTGGTATTTTATTAGTCTCCCTCACTATCATCCAGAGCCGTTATCACAAAACTGCATACCCAGTTCACCGCCTTAATGGCATAGTGTGAATTTCTCACCAGTCACCTCCGGATCCTAACGACGGTAAGCCTCGAGTACCTCCCCTAATTTGGGCTGCATTAACCGCTTATGCTCATATAAAATGATTTATTCATGCTTCGTGCCTCGAAACGAGATACTCAGATGACCTGGTCAATTCCCGTCAACATCTATTTTCAACATCCATTGCTGATTTTGTTTGGAGTCGCAATTTTGTAAGCTTGATAGAGAAGCAATGTAGATTGAAGTATTGATGTTTTTGTAAGGATGTAACAGGAACTGTAGTGGTGAAGGTTGGTTAATGTGGAGCTATCAAAAATTTATTCCCCACTAACAACGGGATGACTTGATCAGCTATCTAATTATTATGCAGGTCCTAGCGTAATGGCGTTGCGATTCGACGTTTGGTAATTTGGTGCCGCTATTAATTTATGATCGCAAGTTGTGTATGCATACGGAATTTGGTATTTGATGGGATATACGATTTCAACCTAATTTCAAGCAATTGTGTTTTTTTTATATCTTAGAAATCACCTTAATTTAGAATTTTAATTTTAGTTTCATTTACTCTTTCATTTTTTCTTAGTGAGTATGAGATATTTTGCAGTGTCAGAAGTGAGAAAAGCTTCTTATAAATTGCTCTGTTTTGACTAAGTGCCTGTCAAATCGGTGCAATCATTTTCAATACTAACCTAGCACTAGAAATAGAGAAGCAGAAGAGAAAGCCGACAAAAAGCAAAATATAGAATATCATGTTCCAATATCGTAAAATTTCCAAAAAGAGAAATTTCTTCAATTAAACAGAACTGCTTCTAGACCATGATAAAACTACCCGTAATAAAATTGACCTGCGCGTGAAAATTCGTTCCCGGATAAAGAATGCGATTCCCGGCAAAAATGTGATACAATGATTCTTTTCCCCTTGATAGTTTTTTCTCGGGAGGCTCTAATAGCCCTGGAGACTCGACCACTTACAAAGGGTAAATAATGGAGGTCATTAATTAAAGAATTTCGGGGCTCAAGAGCCGAACCTAAGGCACTTGTGTCACTCCCAAAGTGTTGCGGGTTTGTCACCAGAAAAACAGGCGAGGGTGCTTACACCTAATAATATTGTATTTCCTGTGTCTAAGGAAATATTACCCCCACTCTTCTCTCATTTCTGTCTGTCTATCTTTGTAGCTTATTTTGTTATATGCTATCGTTATCTATACTCACTATTCATCTACTTTGATTCGAATAAAGTTAGTCTAAAAATTGTGGATTACAGCAGAAGTTGAGGATAAAGATATAAGTCATTTTACAAAATTTGATGATGTCTGACTTCAGTCGCCTAAAATTGAAGAAAGAGAAGCGAAAAACGAGTGTAATTTATGGCTTATGTGATGTCAAGTTGTCCTACCTGGCATGGTCTATAGAAATGTTGCTGCTTTTGTTGAACTAAATAGTTTAACACAAAAGTTTTATCACTTGTAAATCAGGAATAGATGGGACGGTGCTACATCAACAACCAAACAAAGAGTTTCATCACTATCTTTTAAATTCATGTCCAAAGTTCGTCCGTCGTTCGTCCGAAATTTCGTCAAACGAAAAATTTCATATATTTTTATACATAGCTTGATGTAGCTTAGCACCGTTCTCGCATGATATCTATTAGTGGTGAAAGGATCTAAAGCGAGGAGATCGTAAATTGAAAAGAAAAACGCACCCGCCCAGTTTATAGCCGAAATGGGATACGTAGTGGGATCCAGTGGGTTGTGATATATTTAGGATTCCTGTGAATTGCTCCTCTGTATATCATTGGCTTCTAATAGATTTGCTATTGGTTTGAACTTTCGCAGGTCCAGAATTAATTTCAATTGTCTTTACTGGTACAAATGCGACGTTTTATAGTCCACGAGCTTTTGCCTGCGGCTTCGCTCGCGTTACGAAGTAATATTTTCATCCCCTATTTTATCCCTTTGGGGGTAGAATTTATCAAAATCCTTTCTTAGCGGATGCCTACGTCATAACATCTACCTGCATGCCAAATTTCAGCCCGATCCGTCCAGTGGTTTGGGCCGTGCGTTGATAGATCACTATGTCAGTCAGTCACCTTTGAGTTATATATATATATATATATTTAAGATTAGTGGTATAAATGAGAGGTTACAATTTAGTCACCTTTGATGGACATCAAATATCATTGATGAATGTCAAATGAGGATATATTTGCTGGTAGAAAGCAGTAACCGTCGCCTTTGGACATTTGCAACAGCATAGAAGTCGCTAATGCATCGCCTTTGAAGGAGAGCTCTTTTTGCATCCCTTTTGAAGAGCCCCATGTCATAGCGCTCAGGGAATACCTCAGGAGGAAATTCATTTCACAATTTGCACGTACGCGGCATAAATGACCTTGCAAACCGCACCGTGAAGGACCGCCACGAGTCCACGTATGTCTCCCTTACATTCTTCAAACCAGAACACAGCAGCGCTTAACATTGCTGTTATTAGGCACACGTACATGCAACAGGGGTGCTGCCGGAGTCGAACCACAGAGCGTTCTACCACGTTCAAAAACTAAATACTTGCTTATGTTTATCGCTTGCTCCACCCAATCAGACAAACTTAATAGACGGCATTTCTAAGGATTCAAAGTCACCCCAAGATAGTTTTCAAAGGTCAAACATATCAAACAACATTTGTTCAGAAAACTTTAAATTAACAATCAGATTTAGGGCTTCAAAAAATAGCATTGCAAATCAAATTTCAGTGACTCGAATGAACGCTGATTATATTCTCAAAGAAAATTGAGGATTTGAGAATTTCTTTCCAAATTTCTATATTTTTTGCTTATATCTCGTGAAGTCTAAACGTATTCGAGATGGAGACATCACAATTGGAAATTTAATCGTTTTTGTAAATAGTGGTTTGACTCTTGAACTCTTATTTGTTTTTGAAGATTTCGACAAATTAACTTCAGTTTTAGAAACGTTTAATTTTTATAAAATCTTTCTTTACGCCTGAAGACCAAAATGTCTCCTACATATTCTACTGATGGTTCTTAGTATATACAATTAAAAAGAGATCTTTTAAGTACAATACCGTTTAACAATGAAACTTGTAACCGTGATAGTAGTTAGAACGTCGGTTTGTTAATCCGGAGTTCTGACGGTCGTATCCCAAGCACCACTGATTTTTCAAATATATGTGCGTATTAGAAATTAATTATCGTTTGCTTGAACGGCGAAGGAAAATTTGGTGAAACTTGTTAAAGATAAAGTCTAGAAATTCGCGCTATGGCCGAAACCTATCTCGATCTGAGAAGAGATCTGTGTCCCGCAGTGCTACAAAGGATTAAAAAATCAAAGGTGCTTTGGGTTTGAACTTCGGACCCTTTGGTTGAGAGGTCGAGTTTCAACCACTAAGCTAGCACTACTTAAATATAGAATATAATTCAGCACACGTATATCATTGAAGTAACGTTACCAAAAGTTCTAATTTTCCACGATCACATTATAGACCCATTAGTTCGTCCATTTCTCACTTTTTCCATTTGTCATTCGTGTAAGTTTTTGTGGCGGGCCTAAAGGCCTTTGTAACGTCCTAGGAACTATTAATACCTATTAGGCTGAAGAGAGATGTGAGGGAAAGGAAATTATTATACTTAATATGGCAACACAGTTATCTGCCTTTTCCTAATATTGAAATAGCAGGCGAGCTTGCAGTCCATCTGATGGTAAGTAGCTAATGTCGCCCATGGACATCTGTATGGTCAACCGCTGCCCCGGAGGACTAAATTTGAACGCTTCGAAAAAGTATGTCTTCTTTACCACTGCCTTCAAACCAGAACGCAGCAGCGCTTAACACTGCTGTTATTAAGCTGAAATAGTGTCGAATAGAGCTCTTTTACGAATTTTAAAGGGTCCTTCATATTAATTAGCTGATAACAAAAGCGTTTCGCTGTTTGTATGTCTAGCCTAATTTAATATGAACTTTTATTTTCATTTTTATTTTTAGTATTAGTCGATATAGCGCCCACAGGAAAACAAACTCGAAAAATCTAAGTCTATTAGTTCGTCCATTAGTTTCCCATTAGACATAGAGCTTTGAGACAGACGGACAGACAGCAGAGGCTTTGTAATAGCGATTTGCTTTTTGCGTACGGCACGCTAAAAACGATAATACTTATTTCGTAGTAAAGGTATGCGTGTATAGGTACAAAGGTATAAACGCAAGTATGTAAGGTAGCGTCATTAGAAGCGGTAGTACGCTGAAAGTTTAACTTGTGAACTGTCTAGACTGCGACAATGGCATCTAATGAATTGTCAACAGGGGGACAGTGGGGAGGGATGGATGTGCCGTTATTTTCGTTCCTATAGGCGAATCGTAAAGAAATTGAATATGTATATTATGTGCGTTGATTATTAAATCGCTCCGTGACAGGGTATATATTGTGGTCTCCACAGAGACATTCGGGTTCGATCCCCGATCAGGCACATTAATGCGTTTAGACATCTATTATGTGTCTAATTATTTGTACACTTATCATGCGTGTCTCAAAAACAAAAAGCTTGATAAAATCACGATTTTAACGATATATCCACATAGACACATAGACATCTCATTGACAATGAATTGTCAACTGGGGGACAGTGGGGAGGGATGGATGTGCCGGTATTTTGGTTCGTAGGTGAATTGTATTGGAGATGAACATATTGTGGGTTAAATATTATACCGGTCAGTTACAGAGCTATGATCGGCCCGAGAGTAGTCCGGGTTCTATCCCCGGCAGGCTCATCAATGAGTTAAGATTTCTGTTTTGGGTTTGAGTTTTTTTGCAGTTAGGTATCATGCGTGTCGCAAAAATTGAAGACATCACAAATTTTCTATGAAAATGTGATTTTATAATTAGTTTTTTCATTTTTTGCTCCTTGAAAAATACGCCATAATTGCAAATATTGCAAGGAAATTAACTGATACCTATAACGGTTTTAAAGAGAGGTAGGTCCCTTTAGAGATAGGACATACAGACGTACGAATAGCAACAGGATTTCACTTATTCGGAACCTTAAAAGAAAGTACTTCAAGCACCCTTTCTTTATGTCTTCTTCAAAGCACATGCTTAGGAAAAGACACGAGTCATTAAAAACAGACCACACTCGATGTTACTTCAACTGACATAACTTTTAGGGTTCCGTACACAAAGGGTGCTCACGTAACACTAAGGCACTGATGTCCATCTGTTTTTTCATATTTAAGTATGTCTTTAACCAGATTTTTATATAGACAGTGTATTAGATACTAATTTTTATGATAATATGTTTGTATAACTACCGTAGGGTCGGTATAATATATAATTATAAAGAAAAATACAGGGGGCACAAAAAAGATACCATTTTATATTAGGCGTTTCATTCGAGCTGAGTGTGTAATAAGGCCGCTTATACATAAAATACTCAAATAAAATAAGTTAAAACTCTAAGGGGTTGAAATTCTAACCCTATAGAAATAAAATATTTTCGCCGTTTTTCTCCATTTTAATAATAGCAACACTTAAAACCAAATGGTACGGAACCCTCCGTACGCGAGTCCAACTCACACATGGCCGATTTTAATATGAGCTTTACAGTATCAAACGCCATCTTACTTTACAAATTTAATCGGTAAATTTAATCAAGTTTTTAATGGATTTCATATTACCCGTTCGCTGTCATAACAAAAATGTTCTTCACAAGCTATTCTTTATAATCTTTTGTTCGGAAAACTAATTATAGCAGCCGTACTGGAGTTTATTAAATTTTTACAAAAAACCCAATCCGTTTTCGTTCATTTTCAGCTAAATCTAATGGAATAATTTGCGTTCAAAATTAATATTGATTAGGTACGAAAGAAAGGGTCTATCATAAAGCAATATGAATATTTTTTCGAAAGCCTGAAATGGGCTTAAAATGTCTATTCATCCTAGGATGTACTTTGACAGCGTTAAAAATAAGTATGGAAAAAATGTTTGTATTCTGTTTCGAAGGCACTAACGTTACATAAACAATACGCTTTCTACATTTACAGCCTCACAATATAATTCCCGGCATCGTGGGTGCCATTGACACACAAAAAACCTATTCATAAACTCCTAGACTCAAAACAGATATCAAAAAAATTAAGATGTCTGTCCGGGGATCAAACCGCGAATCCAATCAGTATGGTGACCGCTCCGACATGCGGGTTTTTATGTTTGTTTATTTCTACATATTTAGGATCATTCCAGCTTAATCCTCAGGGGTAGTGACGCATCTGAAGCCGACGTCACGTAGGAATAACTAATCCTATAATTGACAATAGATGTCCATGGGCGGCAGTAGCCACTTACTATTAGGTGGACTACATGATCGTCTGCAACACTTATATTATAAAAAAATCTATGTTATATACGGCACTTCTGAGCGAAATTTCAAGCTTCTAAATCCACAAATTTCAACTGAGCGTTATCTATCAGTCGAAGTAAGTTTTATTAAACGACAAGCATCCAGTCTATTTTGAAATTTCCCATTATTCCGGTGGATTCACCATTTTTCTTTGAGAAAAACAAAGGCTATGATGGCACCTTGGGACGTCGAAAACAGTTTATTACTGGCGACAGGTCGTACATTGTCTATGACAAGAAGTGGGTGTTTTTGGAGGAGGTATTTTATACCTCCATAAAGAGTGAGTGATAGATCCCGGTTAGGCAGACATGTAAGTGATATTTTAATTATAATTCTAGCACGCGTCTTTTTTGTCTCTATGGGACCCATAACAAAAGGATTTGTAGTGTAAGCCTCGTTTCTTTACAAGTAATGACTCAGTCATTATACACATTTGAGACGATGAGAGTCTAGAAATCCAGGTTCAATCCAGGGCTACAGTAGATTATAAATTTAGATTTCTGGTCTGGGTCTCGGTGTTTGTGTACTCCTCTTCGTGTGTTTTCGTGGTACCAGGGGACCTTACTGTAAACCTATTAGCATAGAAAAAGTATAGCTGTCCTTCAGTGGGTAAGGGTCTTTTAGGTAAGAATATCTTAGAATACTTTTAAACCTATAGGTATAGTCCGCGTACAACTGCTAGTCCGCTCTGAACATAGAAATGAATCGCGTCGCCATAGAAAATTGTATGACTACACCTGCTCGGAACAACTAGAGGGCAGTCTAGCATTTTGGCGCGAACTATAATCATAACTATATTTTCCTACTCCTTTAATGGGAATGATAATAACTTTTCCATTTTCGTCTCATATCCGTTAACTTGTATAAGTTAAAACATTTGATTCGCAAAGAATAATAAAATAACTTAATAAATAACTTTTTTTGAAAAAACAACTTCATTATAGACTGATATTTCAGATGCTCTTCATAATTATGAAGTTTAAATAAATGTGGGTAAAACTTTATACACTCACCTAATTTTCTTAGTAAAATATTATTCAAAATAAGACCGACTTGAAATTATTAATTAAGTTTTTCTTAACTTCATAAAACGTATTTAACTTACCTAAATGTAATTATAACAACACATTATTATTTTAAAATATACGATGTTGATTTATCTAAAATTTTGTAAAAACATACTCTATTTGAGATATTTGATTTTTACTTTGAAAAATGGTAGCACTCTTCGGGGTTTGAAAGCGACTAACCGATGACTAGGGGTAACATTATTTTATTGACGAGGGGGCAACCTTCGCAAGTTACGCCATGGGAGCGACGACGGGTTATGTGGGACTTTTACCGCACTAAAACCCCACGATGACCGTCCTCGGCGCTGCATAGAGGACTCCGGGATCTCCAAAGGAACGCAACCGGAGTCCTTTAAGCGCGTTTCCCCGTCGGGCCGCTAAGATGACTCGCCTTGTGGACTGTACGGCGGTATGCCATGTCTGTGGTCTACCTCAGAAATTCAATGCTAGTTTGATTGATTAAAGACGTCAAAGGGCAGACAAGAATTAATACCAGATCTTTGTAAACAGTAATAGTCGTTTCATTTCAAAAACTAGCAATCGCCGCATCCATTTTTTATAATTCCAACGTTTCAGCACCCTTTTTAATATCTCTTCATGGCGAAGGGAAATGTGCCCTTTTGGGGTGAACTGGCATTTTGGGTGGCACCGTATTTCGCTCTATTTACAGCCGGCGCCACGCGGCTTGCGTAGATCGCACAACTTAAGTTACTCGGGACTTGGATGGGTGACCGCCAGTGGCAGTGGCCCGGTTACTACCATCAAATAATTATTGTATAAAGTTTGAAAATATCGGCAAAGAGTACTACTAACTATCTCCACCAATTACAAACTCACTGGGGCAGCGTTGTGGACTTTCAGGCCCCTCATTAGTCATATCAGCCCAGCAGTGAGACCTCAAAAGCAGCACGTGGCAGGAAAACTTGTAGTTGTCGGAACAGAAATGTGCACAGCAATTAATTTTTTAAACATGGTAGTAGCAAAGAAGCATGCAGTCCACTAGATTGTTAGAATTCACTGCCGCCTGTGGATATTACAAATTGGGTATAGAACGGGTTCTACCTGAAGTCAGTCACAAATGCGTTGCCACTGCTGAAAAAATTGCTGCCTCATGTGTACTTAAGCCGGTTCCCATACCCTTCCACCGAAACACTTCACGATATTTTATTTTTGTATAATATAGGAGAAGCAGACAAGCATGCATTCCATCATGGTAAGTGCCCACTGCCGTCCATGGACATCTGTAATCAACCCCAGGAAGGACTAGATTCCTACCTGAGTTCGGTCTTAGATGCGCCGTTACCCCTGAGGACTAAGCTGGAACGCCTCGGAAATATGTCTCCCACCCTTTCCCAAACCAGAACACAGCAGCGCTGAACTGTTATTAGGTAGAAATAGGTGTGGCGGTGATGTGGCCGGAGTTGAACCACAAAGAGTTCTTCAGTGTGGCGGTAGTACCTCACAGGTAGAACTATACTATTCTACTACTAAAGAAAGTCTCGTAACAATACCGGAGACTCTATTATTACTGCTCAGAATTTCAGGTATTAATTTAGTATTGTTCAGTGTCTTGTATTACCCTTTATTGTTTAGCCAGTTAATTGGGTAAATGTTTGGGTCCTCCTAGTTATTGAAGAGACAATGTTTATGCCCAAGACAAGAACGGTAAATTATTTTGTGGACATAAAATAATAAAATCTCTAGAAAGAGATAACGCTTATTTTTTTATTATAGTAGTCAATTTTCGCCTTCCTTCTTAAATAAATTTACAACTATGTATCTATCTAATGTAAATCTACAACAAATTTATATTTGAAATGCTAACAACAAGCTTTTTTAAAATTTTTATTTTACCCACAATAGCTACCACACAATTTTATTTCTTCAGTCATTAAAAATTCAGTTGTTCAAATTTCAGCGCATTTGGTCCAAAAGTTTCGGAGCAAATTGGAGCTAAGACAGACGGACGTACAGACACACAACTGATCCTATAATGTTTCTTTTGTGTTAATGTTTCTTTTTGTACGGGACCCTAAAAACAGCCTGACTTCAGACCCGGCCGAAAAACCTAGATAGGAACTAAAACGACGTTTATATGGTAAGACCAACCAACCAAACAATCTCCCGCCCAATATTTACAAACTCGATAAATCAATGGGCAAGTATCGAATTCATCTGAAGCCCGACTCCTCACTTCTAAGGCTTTCAAGGTCGAAGCCTCACAATAAGTCTTTATTATAGTTTTTCTCTTTTGTCATCGTCTCGGATCTCGAAATGAATTATTCAGGCCGTGATCCGTCGTTTTTCTGTGTGGCCTCCTGTTTCAAATGTGGGTTTTCGCGGCAGGATGTGTTAGGGAAATCGTTCAGTAGGATTTTATTTAAGTGTGTAAAATATCTTTCTACACTAGGATATCGTGACGTGGATGCCTGGATACACACACAGGCAAGTATAAAAACACCCAGATCCTAATCATCATTACAGATAATCTAAAATCATCATTTTGGTTCTTTGCCTAATTGGGGGCAGGATGCAAAATAAATATAAATTAATTATTTCAGTGTCTGTCTAACCGAGAAACGAACCCGGAACCTTTTGCGTGTCTCATCAGTATAGTGACCAAGTAGCTACAAATATTTTTAATCGAACTTTGCAATATAATAATTTATTTCCTGTAACAAAATAATATTGGTTTTTGCGTGGCCAGAGTTGGAACCATTTCACAGACAGACCCAACAAGTACTAAGGTATCTGCTTTTATATGTTTAACATCTATATTAGAAGCCTTAATAGTTTAGTGATGAGAATTAGCTGTGGTTTCGTGGTCACACGATCAAATTCCAGTGTTAGGTTAACATTTAAGTACCTTGATACAAGTTTAAGCTTTGAATAAGCCGAAATCTATAGTAAGATTAACTTAGATTAAGATTAGTTTTAACAATGTTACCTTCTAGTTCTAGTCTAATTTCTATCATGCATATTATCTTTATTTGGTGGTTCTATTACTTCATTGTATTTGTTTATTAGTCCACTAAATAACACTTCATGTTGAAGGGTCTAATAAACCCTTCTCATTTGAAAATACATACAATACATACACTAACTATACAAGGATAGTTCTGTTATGTATTAAGGGTTAATGGTACGTTTATTGATCGTCCTATACAATATTGATCACATTTTAACAGTCAAAAAATATTTTGAATATAAAAAAGTCTTTCAGTTTAAAATTTATCGTTTCACGCATTTTTCGTGGAATTTACGTAAACGTTTCTTTCTTTTTTTAATTTAGATTTTTATACGTTTTTAAAAAGCACATACATTAAATAGTCTATCGTTTATTTTTTCGATTTTTTGGATAATAAAATGAACACTTTCATTATTCTAGAATTTACTTTTATTATTATTTTTTATTTTATATTTACTTGATAGATAGATTATTTTTTTAAAACTGCAATGTTCTACTGCTCTAGCCGTTATAACGCGCATGTCTTAGAACTGTAGCATGTTATTTCTACGCGAATAGTTGCTTCGTGTGCGCAAAAATACCGCGAATTGGTCCCTTCGCTTTATATTTTGTTTCTATATATGAAAAAGAGTACTGGAGATACATTCTCTATGTGAATATAACGAAAGATTTCGATAGTTCGGGATTCGAAGGGCTTAAAGGACATTTGTGCGTAGAGGCATTTATTAATTGCGATAGTATTAAAACTTTTTAATAAATATGTGTTACAATACTGAAATTTTGGTTTTTAGTATTTATGTTAATATCTCGCTTTTACAACAAAATGCACAGTTTTACCAGTCCATGGAGGGTAATGTTTTTCGAGCATTCTTTAGCACGCCACTGCGTAAACGGCTTGACTGATTTTTAAATATTCATTCATCAACAACCCATTACTGTCCCACTGCTGGGCACGGGTCTCCTCTCATAACGAGAAGGATTAGGCCATAGTCCACCGCGCTGGCCAAATGCGTATTGGTAGACTTCACATACCTTTAGATTTTTTTTCTTTTATAAATCTCTCAGGTATGCAGGTTTCTTCAAGATGTTTTCCTTCACCGTTTAAGCAAGTGATAATTAATTTCTAATACGTGGAGGCCTTGGATTTGAACTTCGGACCCCTCGATCGAGAGGCCACGTTCACTGCTATCGCTGCTTTAAATATTAGTGTCGTTGAATTTATTTACGTAGTGGAAGTGACATAAGCATATAAACAAAAGGAAATAAAGTTTTCTTTTTTAGTTAATATTTTTTGAGCAGTTGACTTTGTTATTTTTATAATAATAGCTAGTTTTAATATAAATTTATATTTGTTATAATGTTATTTTTATTTTGTATAATATAACTTCTAAAATTTATTTCGATAACTGGGAGTGCGTGGGGGTTGCGTGGGGTTGATATTACCCCTACATTCCTAAACGCATAGGATGTTATAGTCAGCGCCAAACTGCCAGTCCGCTCTGAAGTTGCTGCGAGCAGGTGTATACAATTCACTATGGCAACGCGATTCATTTCTGTATTCAGAGCGGACTAGCAGTTTCGCGCGGACTATATGGGATTGCGTAGGGGTTGCGTGGGATTGATATTACCCCTACATTCCAAAACGCGTAGGATGTTACCACTGAGCCATTTGTTGAATATATCAACGTACAAACAAACACACAATCGTTAATTACTTAGTAAAACAGTAGCGATTAATATTAATTATATTCGGATTATTGCGTTCACTTCCCCGATTAATCAAGGAAGTCGGGATTTTTCCATTAGGGGCAAGGGTAGGGGAAAGAGGGGGATGATGAATTTGTTTTGATGAAACTATTTTGCACAAAGCGGGGGAGTTTGAAGATAAACAAATACGTAGGTAAGTCATTAAGGAGGCGTTTGAAACTAGAAAAAGGTAGATTTTTGTTTTTTTACAATACTGAAGTAGCAAGCAAGCATACAGTCCACCTGATGGTAAGTGGCCACTCCCGCTCATGAATATCATTAGTAAATTCCAAATAAGATTGGATTCCTTTCTGAGATTGTGCACTTATACGTTGTTACTTCTGCTCTCCTGAAAAACATGTCTCCTATAATAAACAGTAGCGCTTTCTAAGCATAGGTGTGACGACGGTTTCTCCGGAGTCGAATCCATAAATCAAATAAACTATACGGCTATTTCACAATATAACCTGTAAAAACATGAGAATTAAATTAATACTTTATTGCAAGAAAGAGCAGAAATGTAACAGTAGAAAATACTACTTTAAAATACGTTAAAAAAATCTTAGAACAGAACACACTTCCCTATTGAAGTTGGTTAAAAATCAGCCCCATTTAATATAATATGTGAAATTCCAAGACTAATCCCGTACTACGTTGGAAGCGATCAAATTTTCATACAGTTGGCGTTCAGTCGCGTATCGCTAATTTCCCAGATGGGTTCAAGTGTACACACTGTATACTATAGTTAGTACTGTATATACGCATAACTCTGCGGGTTTGCTAGCTCCTTGTAAGGTTTTTCAATTTCTACACCGAATCCCTAGATATTTTTGGATATAAAATATTCTAATAGTTCTTTCGAAAATGGTAGAACCCTTTGTGTTTCGACTCCGGCGGCACCACCGCCACTATTCTGGCTCATAACAGCAGTGTTAAACGCTGCTGTGTTCTGGTTTGCGTGTGGTAAGTGAGACATACTTTTCTAAGGCGTTTCAGCTTAGTCCTCAGGGTAGCGGCGCATCTGAGTCCTCAAGTAGGAATATCTATTCCGGGGTTGGTTACAGATGTCCATGGGCGGCAGCCACTTGCTCATATATTGTAAAAAAAAAGTCTAACAGTTGTCCATGGGCGGCAATAGCCGCTTATCATCAGGTGGTTTACTACTTCTTTAAAAAATAGGTATAATCAACTTGTGATCTACATAAAGTTCTGTAAGTATATTTAAAAGAGAATGATTTTAATTTAACGATACGACGTAGCCGGACTGCGCACCGGCAGTTATAAGTAATAACCCAGTTAAGTACATTGCTTATACGACGAATTTGTGTGCAACTTTTAACTTAATTAAACACATTACTTTAATAAATTTCGACGGTTTCAATTCTTGGAAAATTTAATGTTGGTTTAAGGGTGATTTAAAATGAAAATAGATTTAGTTTTAAATGAGGTTTGACGCCAAAATTATTGCTGTAATAATTTCTACCTTATTACAATAGTGTTAAGAGAATCTGACATTAAGTTGGACTCTAGTTCTACTCTTTGGAGTTAATTGCAGATGTTCATTGACAGCTGTACGCAATTGCGATCAGATCAACTGCATTTTTACGCAACTTCAATTCAATAAAAATGTCCCTCGAATACACACAAAGACAAATACTCGCAAATCCAAACCAGAAATCTCAAACATCACCAAGCCGAGATCGAACCCGGAGCCGTTTACATGTCTAACTCGCACGGTGACCTCTACTCTTCATAATTTTTTATGAAGTTCATTTATCATATATAAAAAATGAAATATTCTTTTCAGGTATATCAATTCAATTGAAAAGATTGCACGCTCATCAACCGTATGCAAATAGCAAAGGGTGAACGGAGCATAACAGAGTAATTTTCGTAGACAACGGACCGTGTACACGCCCCCCGTTGGAAACTAACGCACTGGTGCTGCGTTTGTTGTTAGTCCACTCACTTGCTCCAGTAGCTGAATGGAACGTGCATATACACTATCTTTTCCAGTAAGAAGCAGAAGTAGAAGAAGTTATATTGGAGTTAACAATACAATTAAAAATAAATTACTTTTTAAAGTAGAGTAGACTTGTTTAGTAGATTGTACACATTGTTCGCAACTGACTGACGACTGATTATACCACGTTAATAATTCAAAAAGTTAGTTGTGGTTATAAAAGGGTAAACTATTTTATTATCGAAGAGACGATCCAATTAATATTGATGATTTTTAACAGGAAATTACCACAAACATTAATATCAAGAAATTAAAAATAAAGCTCAATTTGGCCTTTTTCAAGATCAGCTTTTCAGATTAAGCTGGCAGCAAAAACCAAACATTGTCAGATAAATACGAACATATAAGCAGACGAAATAATAAGTACTAATTCAATATGAACATTATTATAGAAATAACATGCAAGTAACAACGTCAGCAACTCGCTCAACTAACTAACCGCGTGCAAAGCAACCAATAAGGCGTAGTACCCACAGAAGAAAGCAATTTGGTCCGCGCCTCAGATAAGTATTGTAACCTTAATTGTTGTTAGAATTACCTCACTTTTGTTACAGCACTTTCCTTTCATTTTAATTTCGTTTCGTTTGCAATAAGCTTTATCTAACGGGTAAAAGTTGTTCAACTTTCAGTTATCGCTTTTCGGTTTTAATTGTTTTTTGTAGATTAAATATTTGCAGTTGTTTCTTAACCGTCTTCTCGAAAGGAGATTAAATTTGAATGTGTTTTTATCCGACTGTGGAGGGTAATGTTTTCGAGCGTGTGTGTGTGTGTGAAAAACATGTGTGTCTGTGTCATTGTGATTTTTGACAGATTTGAACAGTCAGAGTAATAGGCTATATTTTTAATCAATCTGGTTTTTCTTTGTATAATAATTCTATAGTTTATGTGTATTACTCAATTACACCGTCACCTATGGAACCAAAAAATATTTTTAGTCACAAGCTTTGAGAAAGAGGAGAGCGATCTATTTATGTGTAACTTGTATCCATAAAAATATAATTTTAAATTCAAAGACATGTTTTCTTCTAAATGCAATGCAAAATGACAATGTGTGTGTAAAATGGTATATACGCTGTGTCGTTCTCACACACAATGAATTCCAATCATATACCATAGATTAGTAAAGATACTTCGCCGCCTTGAAATTGAATGAAGCCACAAACGGCTTATTAGTAAGTTCTTTTTTTGAATTCTTGACAAATAAAAACATTTTAGAGAAAATTTACAAATAAATAACTAATACTGCATAATTACATAATAAATAAATAATTATTTCAAATATTTTAGGGGCATTTTAGCATGGAGACGTGGCAAAACTTTTTTACGCAACTATTTCATTTCTCAAAACTGGTTACATTTTCTTGTCAGGAGTGAGTAATCTTTACTAATCTATGTCATAAACATTATTTGCCATTTTAACCCTATTACCACTTTATTTTCTATTTATATTAATAACACACAAATTTACTATAAGTTTAATAGGTATCTTCATTCAAAAAATATTTTACTGTACGACTAAACCATCACAACCACCGTCACGACCAAGCAGTCGGTTTTGGGTTCAGTCCCGGCCGGGCAAACATGAAAATTAATGGATTTTACAACTGGTTTGTGTTCTTACCTTTATTCGTGGGCCCTTTTTGAGCATAGAAAGCATTTATTTACAGACCCCGTACATACGACAGAGAAAGTAGGGGAAGAAGTATATTACATTACCATAAACGCCATGAGACTCCATAAACAATTCAAGACACGTAACCCAAACGACAGGTGAGATGAAAAAAAGTCATAAACGACAGTAATGTTAGAGAGAGACAGGATATGTCGCTGTCTCGCTCGGTAGTTAGCTTAGTTTTTGTGGCCGAATGAAATTCATTGGGCTCTTCTTTATTGAGCAGACACGACACCGGTACGGGAACGGCAAGTCGTTATATGATATTTTAATAATATAGAAATGTCTTAATTAATGAGATTAATGTTTTTTCATGAAAGTGAGATAGCAAAGAGGCTTAATCTGACCAAGGACTCGTCTCTATCATGGATATAATAATATCATATTTAAAAAGAGCCCAATTTGGATTCGAACCCTTACCGAATATCGTACACAGATGTGTTTCTGAAAATTATGTTGAAACGCTTCGAAAACGTGAATCTACCTTACGATACCTTTATGCCAGAAATTCTCCATCAAATCAGGAATTAATTTATGACGTTTTGCTATCCCTGAGCACTATGTTAGCACACCGTAAGTCAATACAAAATCAAATTTTGAAATAACGCCTCCTACAGTTACAGCCTCACAATAGGACTTTTGATGCGTCGTCGGTACTATCACACACAAAAACGAATACACATTCAATCCCAGAACAGAGCTAAGCTTTACATGCTTTACAATATTACATTTGTCTGACCGGGGATCGAAGCGAACCCACAGCGTTTCAGACCTGTATAGTGACAGTCACCACCATGTGTCGTCAGTAATACAAAAACACTTTCACTAAGGCTTTTCCAATTCATTCTTTTATAAATTAAATTCAAACAGTTGCAATAATCACAGCATTTACAATTGCATTCAAAATTATTCATTTTTACCGATAGTTCGATAAATCGCCACTCGACCACGGTGCTCTACATTCTATAAACTGCCCTCTAGCATTCAAAAGGTACTCGACATAAATAAAAATTCGCAAAACACTCCATTCGCGAAGAGGCAGCGAAAATATGGATCGGTGTCAATACAAATATTTTAAGTGATTTTCAAAGTTTTTTGTTTTTAAATTTATAGTTTGATAATACTAATATTATGACTTTTTTGGCTGTCTATCAGTGTCTGTTCGGGATGATGATGTAAATGGCTGAACCGATTTTGAGTGGTCTTAACGTCAAGGTCTTTGACGGTTATCTAGGTAATTTTTTACCTGTTAGGTCGCGGAAGAGGCGAGCCATCATGCTGGGCCCAAACACAGTTGCTTAATCGTCAGATCCAAACAAACTATGAAATGTGCATGAATGTACCCAAATACTTATAATTCATAATCTTTGTTTAGTAAATTTTTGGGTTACAATATATAGGATGTACACTAGTCAAAAAAGCACCAAAAATTTAATATGCCGATTAAGGCGTTCTAAATGTATGGCTCTCACATAAGTCTTACAAAGTACTTATTCTTTTTTTTTTAATAATATAGGAGCAATAGGTAGGTATATTTGTATGTCTATATTTTCATTCATTTAGGAATTCGTTATAATCGTAATAGCATTTTTCAATTAACATGTTTTTTATTTCTTTATAATACTGATGATCTTTATTTATATCTTTATTTGAAGGTGGTAGAACCCTTTGTGGTTCGACTCCGGCGGCACCACCGCCACAACTATTTCTACCTAATAACTGCAGTGTTAGGTGCTGCTGTGTTCCGGTTTGAAGGGTGTGGTAAGGGAGAAAGACTTTTCCGAGGCGTTCCAGCTTAGTCCTCAGGGGTAGCGGCGCATCTGTGGCCGACCTCAGGTAGGAATATCTAATCCTATCTGGGGTTTATTACAGATGTCCATGGGCGACAGTAGCCACTTACCATGAGTCTGCTACTCTTATATTATAAAAAAAAAATCTTTTATTTGGTGGGGTAATTTATTTTATAGCACTCTGTGACCTAAACCCGCATTTTAGCCACGCATTTCTGTGTCCAAAGTAGCCGATTTTTACACCGTACGATTATTAATACACTACCCTCACAGTTGTAAAAAATAAACATAGCTATGAACGTTTCATACTTTTAAATGCCATTTAAAAATTAAAAGTGAGTAATGTGTATTTTGTTTAAAGCTATAATTCTTTTAATATTTTATTTTGGACTTATTTATAAATGTTTTTGCCATTGTGTACATACTAAGCAATAGCATCACTATAAGACTAACTATTGGGCTTTATCGAATTTTATTGTTTGTTTTGACTGTGTATTTTCGCTACACACCATAGTAGGAGATATTTAAATTAGGAATCATTATCAAAATTATTCTTACTCCAGTAGAATCTCGACTAAGCGACCTATTTGTTGTCGTATTTGTGGCATTCGGATTATCGAAAATTTGGATAAATGAGTTTATGAAGAAAAGCTATTTAAACCGATTTAGGAAGGTGATGTTTTTCGACTATATGTTTGTTACGTATGTATTTTTCATTCTTTGGCAAACTCAAACGACTTCATTAATTTTGATACATGATGTGTCGTTGGATTCGTCTAAATTGTGGCGATAACATAGGTTATATTTTTAGCAATCAGGTTTTTGTTTTTATAGTAACTATTTTGTTGCGATTTGGCGACTTTCCGGAATTTAAATGCACATGTCACACAAAATGTGGCTGATCTGTAAGGGTTATTACAAAGTTACTTGTTCACGTTTTACAATCCGAATAATCGCGAATATTTATAACTGAGGTCCGGATAATCGATTTTCTACTGTTTCACTAGTATTAGTTATGTATTAGTACATTATGTGATTGCTTATCATATGTTTCTTTAATACGTTTAGGTGGAGTTCCCATTATAAATCATTGGTCTAGACGCCTAAATGGCTTGATAGATTTCGACGTATGTGTGGTGTTAGATTTGTCTTTATCACAAGAGCAGAATAATTACCAAATTTTCTAAATTTCAATGGATTTGGTTGTGTCACATTTTTATTGCTTTTTTAGTTCATAATTTTTAGTTTCAATCATTTATAAGTTTCAAAATAATTATCATATTTTTTCACAAGTATAAGCGGGTTTATGTCACACGAGCTATAAAATAGTATACGATACTTGTGACAAAAGTAGCCTATTATCTGCACGGCGTTTAGCACCCTCGCTGCGCTCGGGCGCTAACTTCACGCCGTGCAAAAATAGGCTACTTTGGCCACGCGTATCGTAATGTACTAATAGTTTTATGGATGCAATATGCGCCTTTAGCGACAATGCCTAGTTTTTTGTTTGGTGGGTAGCCTACCCACTACTTATGTTTACGGCGTGTATTGTCCAGATAATCATTGGATTGAAATAAGTGGCGTTGTTTTCGTACAAACATGACCATTTCTAGAATGTATATGCACGGAAAGGTAAGTATTTTTAATTTTTTAAACAACGGGCGGCAACTATTTGTCAAATTAATGCTGGCTATCGCACGTACACATTTTTTTTGGCAAATTTATAAATCGTTTGCATATATACCATTATATACCATTTAAAGGAAAAGAACAATTCCCATCATTTGAAATAGGTTTCAAAACTGTAATCCACACTATATTTAGGCCGAAACAGAAAGTTTACTTTCAACAAACTATCTCTAGTTTAAAGGGTTCTCGTGAATAAAGCCTCGGGAACCACTCGTCTACTACAATTTAAACAGTTGTACTGCAAATTCTATTGCAGTAGCCCTCAGTGACAAATATGGGTCACGGGTCATAGGCCAAATGGGTCAAGTTTTGTAACTTATGAATAAAACCGGTTTTAAATGCATCTACCCTTACTGCAAAAAAGCAGTGATAGCCTAGTGATTCATACTCGGTCTCTATCAAAAGGGCAAGTTCAGGTCCAGGCACGCATTTCTGATTTATTTAAATGTGCGTATTAGAAATGAATTACCACTTTCTTAAACGTTGAAGGTAAAAATTGTGATGGAACCTGCATACTTCACCTCTTTACAGATTGTAGAGCCACGTAGTTTAAAAAATAAATTTACTTTATTTAATTACTAGTTTTTGCACGCGGCTTCAAAGTTAAAAAGAAAATAATATATCATACTAACATATATAAAACTGAAAATTCGTACCTTCTACTTTGCTCAAGATCATCCCTTGATCAAATGCATAGTTTACGATTCAATCCTTACTAATATCGATTAAAATAATCGATGTTTTGGGTCCAAAAGATCGATTCGCCGATTAATCGATTTTAGATCGCCATCCCTAGTTCCCGTGGGATTTCCGGGATAAAAACTATCCTATGTCCTTTCTCGGGTCTCAGACTATCTTTGTAAAAAAATCATCAAAATCGGTTCAGTGGTTTGGGCGTGAAGAAGTGACAACCAGACAGACAGACAGACAGAGTTACTTTCGGATTTATAATATTAGTAAGGATAAGGATGTTTTGAAATTAAAAGTAATGGACATGCAGTCCAGTCCAGTAAATAAAAAAAATCTCGATTACAGTATAGAATAATACACAGAGTTTTACCACCTTCAAAAATACTAGGACCTTATTATACTCGTGGTATTTATAGTACACAAAAGACCCGTGCTACAGTCCGACAGTAACGGGTTACACAATTAATAATCGATTTTTAAATAAATCTGTTCGCACGCAATAACCCCGTATCGACGAATTGGGTCAGCGGGACCCCGAGATGTCAAACACAGGCGGTCGCGGGCGAAAAAATCACCTAGCCGGCTGTATCGATTGCAGCTTGTTGATTTAGTACCCTTACTCTGTAGTACTGGGGTTTTGTCAGATTTAAGCACTTTTAACTGAATCTTCGAACTAAATGTTATAACTGAACTACTTTTAAATGGATATTTGTGTACACTGTACATATTTTAGACGCAGTTAGCTGCATATATTCTGTTTTTTTTTTCAAAATTTCACAACACCAAAACACGTTTTAATAAATATATATTAATTTTATTATATGAAACTATAAATATTGCTGCATAAAACGTATTTTAAATTGAAATTTAAGAACCTTACGTGCTAATAGTCCGTCATTAGTAAGTCTTGTCATAGATATTTGAATATCCAAAAAGAGTTAAGGAATCACGATATTGCAGTAGCCTTGAAATAACTCGACGTCAGATTTAATTAAAAATAGGTTCTAAACTATTTCTACCTAATCACAGCAGCGCCTAACACTGCTGTTATTAGGTAGAAATAGGTGTGGTGGTGGTGCCGCCGGAGTCGAACCACAAAGGGTTCTACCAATTATATATAATAATATAAATAGATAATTCAATGTACTTATTGAACCACTAAATATAAATTGTGTTTTAATGATCATAATGTAAACTTGTAGGTTACCTCACCAATAGGAAATGATGCAAATTGAATTAAACATTATAACGAAAGTTAAGTTTAAATGTAGAACAATCTGTTGTGACGATGGAGCCATCACCGTCATTCCATTTGTTTCGCATATCTGCAATGTTATGGGTTGCTGTTTTCTGGTTTGAAGGGTGTGGTAAGATACACTTATACAGAAAATTCCGACGTCCCAGATACTAACAACATATCTGTGGTCGATCACCTGTTGATAATAGATCTCTATGTTCGGCAACGAAATAAAAATGTTTTTTAAGCTGCACGTGAACTGGAAAGAAAAAAAAATACTTCCGAAAAAAAATCTCGTTCATTAAATACTCGAAATTAACACATTTATTTTTCATTAAATTGCGGTTAACAAAACAAATGGGTCGCAACGGCCAGCAAATGGACATTTATTATTTAAAGGCAAATAAATGGGGTACGAATAATATGAGTTATGGACGAAAACCGGTCAACCCTGCAACTGCCGCTGACATGTTTATGGACAGCTTGTCAGTTTACAATGTTCGTTTAACCCCCGACTGCAGATGAGATGTCTTAATACGCGGAGAAATGTGCTTGTGAATTATTAACGTCAGTATTTTCCATTCAGCCCGTGCTTTGGGCGCTTAAATGGAATAAACTTTTTGTATAAAAATGAGACGAAAATTTGTTCGTATTTTTTCGTTCGTATTATTTTATAGTGTTGTACGATGTATTTGAAAAATTAAAGCAACTTTTGAGGAGTCACTTTTTCAGAGGTCACCATTAAATACAAATACATCCTAATAAAGGTACGCAACGTCAAATAAATTGTAGAAGCGTTGATATTAAGCCAACTTCCGTAAAATTTAATTTAGAACCTATTTTGAATTAAATCTGACGTCGAGTTATTTCAAGGCTACTGCAATGTCGTGTCCTTAACTCTTTTTGGATATTCAAATATCTATGACAAGACTTATTAATGACGGACTACTAGCACGTAAGGTTCTTAAATTTCAATTTAAAATACGTTTTATGAAGCAATATTTATAGTTTCATATAATAAAATTAACATATATTTATTAAAACGTGTTTTAGTGTTGTGAAATTTTGAAAAAAAAAACAATATATGCAGCTAACTGCGTCTAAAATATGTACAGTGTACACAAAAATTAATTTAAGAGTAGTACATAGTGACACTAGTGGTTAAACATCCGCGCTTCCATCCTTCGATCTCTGTTGCCATATAAATAAAACTTTCATGAAAACAGTAATTAAACATAATATACAATCGAACAAGAGAAAAATATCCCAAACGACCTCATTGCGCCCTATCAATTATTCTTTATTCTCACATTAATATTTTTCTAAAAATCCGCAACCGGGCACCGAACCGTGACCGGTCCGTTCTGGCGCCGCGCCAAACATTTTGAGATATGACCACAGACGCTTCGGGATTGTCGCTCTTAAGTTTTTTATTTGGAAACGCGTTTATCTTCTCATTTCGGTAACGCGATAAATAATACGATCTACATATTTTGAGTATTTGAGTAATATTAAGTAGTGCCTAATTCAAAGTATTGATTTTTTTTATAATATAGGAGTAGCAGACGAGCATGCAGTCCACCTGATGGTAAGTGGCTACTGCCGCACATGGACATCTGTAATCAATCCCAGATAGGATTAGATATACCTACCTGAGGTCGGGCGCAGATGCGCCGCTACTCCTGAGGACTAAGCTGGAACGCCTCGGAAAAGTCTGTCTCCCTTACCACAACCTTCAAAACGGAACACAGCAGCTCCTAACACTGCTGTTATTAGGTAGAAATAGGTGTGGCGGTGGTGCCGCCGGAGTCGAACCACAAAGGGTTCTACCACCTTCGACTTTTTAACTTATGAGATGTCTAAAATGTGGGAGGGACATAAGCTACATTACTGCCTTTCAAACCTATTTTAAACAGTCATGTTTCCTTTTTATAGTAGTTAATAATTATCATGCATGATAAGTTATAG
The DNA here is from genome assembly GCA_014595695.2 of Epargyreus clarus clarus. Lineage (NCBI taxonomy): Eukaryota > Metazoa > Arthropoda > Insecta > Lepidoptera > Hesperiidae > Epargyreus > Epargyreus clarus. The sequence goes on from JACTTY020000076.1 coordinate 1,934,413, forward strand.
TAAATGAAAATAAACTCAAGAGTAAACCCGCGAAGCATCGGTGTCCGTATCACAAAATGTTTGGCGAAGCGCCAGCCGGCTGGTCGCGGTTCGGTGCTCGGTTGTAGCACGTTATGGATCACTGGTAGTTAGGAAGTTTTGGAAATAGAAATGGCTAGGATAAGCAACACCTAGTCGGTTTTGGCTAGTTGGGAACTTTCATTAGCGTTGGATATGTTACGGAAAGGGAATTTTGGGATTATTGAAAATCTTTTACGAGATGTTGTTACGTTGGTAGATGAGATAATACAATATCAACAGGTCATGTGGATGACTGTTGCATATGGTCGTCATGTCGCCATCGGTTGCCATCAGGTATCAGATGGTGGAATAATATAGAGGTTGTAATTTTTAAAAATGAACTCGTTCGATTCCCGGCTAGGGAAAAAGATATTTTAAAAAACTAAAGATGCAGTTTAGGTTTTTATCAAAATCGACCTCGTAACTCCTTTCAGCATTTTTCGCTAATCCTTATAGTTTCGGATTTGGCCCTGAAGGCCCGTTTTAAAAATTCACCCTGTAAGTACATATTTCTTATGTGCGTGTGTATGTCACTGAACTCCTCCTAAACGACTAGACTGATTTTGATGAAATTTTTTGTGTGTTCAAGGGGACTTGAGAATAGTTTAGATTCACAATTTAGTCCGTGGGAAAAGGTTTTTTTTTAATTCGTAAGTAGTTATAGAATCGGCAACTATGCATTTGATCAAGTGATGATCTTTAGCAAAGTTGCTGTCCAAGAGCCCACGAGGGTTTGGGAGTTGGTAAGACCAATTTTCGCCAGATTGCAACACTGTCATTCCAATGCAGGTACAAATTTTCCGTTTTATGTATGTGATATTATTTCTTTAAAATGCGGGCGAAGCCGCGGGCACCACTAGTATAATATATTATTCCCCTTACAAAAAATACGTGTCAAGTGGGGTACGCCTACAAGCAATATATCGACGATGTAGTAGCAATAACTCGTATCTCATTTTTTTTACGAAAAAGCGATTTTTGCATATTTGGACTTAAAATGACGTATCACAGGTCGTCCTTAAGGCACTGGTGTCTTAAGCTTAATGACCTGGGTCCATAGGTTCAAAATTTAGCAAAATATTAAAGTGTGGCTATGCGTTCTATTTCTTTTTAAAGTAGCGTTTCCTCTTATGTAAAGTAGCGTTTTTTGAGTTGCGAGTTATTGCCAAGTCGTCGATATTGTACCTAATCACTGGTGAATAATGCAGCGCCCACAGTTATGTTACAAATCTATTCTCCTATTACCTCTATAAGTGAAAAATATAAAACCTGTATAAGTGACAGTCATTTTCCACGCGTGAACCTCTTTTAGTGAGATTGATACTAGCCTATAACTCTATAAGCGACATTTAAATGTATTCTTAACTTTTACCATAAATGACTCATTCTTAAATTTAATTGTTTTCAAATGACCAAATGTGCGTCTGCTATTGTTTTATTATTATAGTTCGAGGAATTCATTCTATTCAAAAAGCCAAATGTGCGCAGGTACCGACGTGTTTGTCAAGCCTACTACAGCCAGTTCATAAACAGCAGATGTTAAGAAAGTTTCTGTAGGTACTTCCTTGTAATTAGAGAAACTCGGGAACTCGAGAAGAAACTCGGGTTAATGAGAAACCTCTATAAGAGAAAAAGTGATTGCGGTCCCTTGAGCTCTCACATATCCAGATTTGACTGTACTTACAAACTAAGTCAAACGCTCTATACACACCTTTGAATTTATTATGAATCGGACAATCGTGCGAACAAAGCATAGGACTACCTACTTAATGTTAAAAACCTTAAATAAGTTACAGTTTTACTGACTGAAATAAGATCTACGATTTCTTTTATTTTATAGAAAGTATGATACTTCTGTCAGAACAAAAATTAAGTTAAGTATTTTATTTTATTACCCACTTCGCATAAAGAAGCAGATGTACTATGTTCCTGCGACTGTACCTACTATATATTTTTATTGTTATTTATATTATTCAAAACATGAAATAACACACTATTTCATCACAAAATACTGCCAGATAGATCATATTCGCTTTATTTACGAATCCCATTTTGTTTTCTAAAGGCTGTATTAAAAATCTGGAGATATTCCGTGATCATATTTCCAAAAGCTGGCCGAATTCCAACTCGATCGCTCCGAGTTCCGGTGCTTGCTTTCAGTATATGCCTAATTTTGTTTATCAAAGCTATACTGGATTTGCTTTGGTATTTACTGTGATCCACTAGATAGCAGATAGCCTAGTGGTTAAGAAACTCGGGCTCTTGATTGAGGAGTCCGAGGTACAAATCCCAGGCACGCCAGACACCTCTGATTTTTCAAAGTAAAACGCACATATTTTAGAAATTAATTATCACTTGCTTAAACAGTGAAGGAATATATCGTGTGTAAACCTGCATACCTGAGAAATCCTAAAAACAAAAGTTTATGTGAAATCTACCAATTCGCACTTAGCCAGCGCGCCGTACTATGGCCTAATCCTGCTTATTCTGAGAGGAGACCCGTGCCCAGCAGTAGGACAGTAATGGGTTGATGATGATTAGATCTAACTCAAAAAAGCTGTGATAACCTACTGACTAGATTTTTTTGACGACAATTGTCGTCTACAGTAAAATTGCTGTTTAAATAATGTAATAAAAAATATAAATATTTTTTTCATAATTAATGATTACAAAATCAACTGATTAATTATGTTACAAAACAATGAATTAATTATACACTATTTTAAACCTAATTATTACTTAAATATCTTTAAATATTATTCGGCGCATAGCCAGTGTGGTAAACCTTAATTTTTGAAGCGAATAAATTAATACCTAACTAACATTAAGATACCAATTGCAGCGGGTGCTACAAAAATACCCAAACATCCAGAATTAGAATAAAAATTTTCAAAATTTGTTATCCTTGTATTTTTAATCGAGATACTATATCTACCTCTTTTGTTCTAGGGGTGTATACAATTTTTATATTCCTTAACAATGGTACAAAAAATTAAAACATAACAATTGCCTCTGGACGGGAACAAAGTTGCATACACGATAACGTCTGCTAACTAGAATAGGCTTTCTAACTGGGTTACACGTCAGGGGTTGGTAACATATTTTGAAACGTTTTTTTATTTTTTTTTTTATTTTTACATTTGTAACGAAATAATAACAGTAGATAATTGTGATTTATTATAATATTGTAATTGAAAGACATTTAAAGGTGGCAACTTAAAGTAAAAGACAAAAGTATGTAAATTACGTAGTATTACATTACGTGGTAGATCTCTTTGTGTTTCAACTGTAGCATCACCACAATCTCTATTATTTCTGTCTTATAACAACACTGTCAGCTGCTGTATTTTAATTAGATGGTACGATTTACATTTCATTTGTACACTTTTTGTATTTCAATGTGTGTACATCTGAGGGCACGGCAATGCCCCGCCAGGTCGGGCAGCAATAAAGCGGCACGGCCGTACCATCGTTTTCTCGGAGCAGTTTAGGGCATTTTCCACCCCCTTTATATAAATGTACTAACACATGCTTTGTAATAAATACATATTTTCTCTTTTAAAAATTTCCTTAACAAGCGACAGGTTGCCGAGACCTGCTTCACACGAGATAGTTCCAAAACTGTGTCATGAATCATGATAGATTTTTTATAAATCGTGCTCCGAACCGTATTCGGAGAATAACTTTTTTACTCATCATTTCATACGAAAATCCTGACACTACAGTTTTCGAAAATTTCAGAGCCTCTGTTATCTGTTCGATATCTAGATAAAAATTTCAATCGCGAAAATCATCCAAAAATATTCGTTTGAACACCTTTTTCATTTCGCATTCTAGACACAAAAAATTTTAGGGAATTTTTATTCGAGCAAAATTTTCTAAATTTCAACCACAGAAACAGGCGAAATTTTTTTGGAAAAATCTCAGGAATTCTTCGTTAAAACCAACACCAGATGCATTGGCAGCCTTCATAAACAGAATACATGCACGAGCATCGAACCTACTACAATGGAGTTGGACGAACGCCAAACTGTGACTACGGAATATTTCCTTTATAATTTTTAATATCTATTGCGGGGGAAATATTCAAGTTTATTTATTGTTAGACTTCCTTTTTTATTTTCGAGGCCGAATATTGTCCAAAAATTTGCAATTGTTAATTTCGAAGCAACAATTAAAATTAATTTCAATTCATTTTTGTCTTAGACTATTTCAGACTGAATTCCAAAATACAATGCTATCAATACTTTTAACCCGACGGAGAGTTATGTTTTTAGAGTGTGCACCCTTCAGCCCAAATATTTACACGGATTTTAACATTTAAGATATCTTTGGATTCATCCAAATTGTGGGAGTAACATAGGCTTATTAGGCAGCCGAGTTTTTGTCGATAGTAATTGGCAACCGGTGGTAACTGTAGATGTTAGTTAGGTTGTTAGGTATTAATTTATTCGCTTTAAAAATAAAGGTTTACCACACTGGCTATGCGCCGAATAATATTTAAAGATATTAAAGTAATAATTAGGTTTAAAATAGTGTATAATTAATTCATTGTTTAGTAAAATAATTAATCAGTTGATTTTGTAATCATTAATTATGTAAAAAAATATTTATATTTTTTATTACATGATTTAAACGGCAATTTTATTGGATTCGAACACAGTTCTCAACCAAAACCCCGCAATCACTTCCACATAACCTTTTAACCATAATTTAGAATCCATACAGAAAATTCAATGACTTAGAAAATACGTATTTAGATGATCCGCCCGTGACACGTGACTGCGCTCGTAATTGACACATTTTTGTGACAGATTGTCAAAATGACAGATTGACATTGCTTTGACAGTCAGTTGATTCCAACAGAATTAGGTTGGCGTGTTTAAATTGTTTTGGGGGTTGAAATTAATTGGGTATCAATATAAATTCAACAAGTAAATAACTTCCTATAACGTGGAGCTTTTAAAGGGTGAAACAGACCAAGGCTGGGAAACCGACAATGCTGGCAGTTCCAATGCTTCAAATGCCTATTTGACAGACTTTTCTTTAAGCAGCTAAGTGATAAAGAACTAGGAATAAATACAAAAGTGCTTTATAATAAACTTTTTTCAAGTGGTTACTGCCCAAAAATATCAACTCCAGAATCAGACAGGATAAGAGTTTTTTTATATAATATAGGAGTAGCAGACGAGCATGCAGTCCAGCTGATGGTAAGTGGCTACTGTCGTCCATGGACATCTGTAATCAACCCCAGATAGGATTAGATATTCCTACCTGAGGTCGGCCACAGATCCGCCATTACCCCTGAGGACGAAGTTGGAATGCCTCGGGTAAGCATGTCTCCCTTACCACACCATTCAAAGCGGATCATAGCAGCGCTTTACACTGCTATTATTAGGCAGAAAAGGTGTGACGGTGGTGCCGAAGGAGGCAAACCAAAAAAGGATTCTACCACCTTTAATCTACCTTCAATTGAAATAAATGTTACAAGCTTGTAAGCTATAATAACAATAAGGATATAGTTTACTCATGTCCCTATATACCCCATATCCTTGAACAAAGTTTCATATTATTTACTGTTTACTATTACAACAAACTATTCATACATTGCAGATAAGAAACTAATTCCATTCATACAGATCACTGTAGTTTTAATGTCAGTCTGTCTGCAGCTCAACGGTCCTTTGATTTGAACTAATGTCAATGGGATTCGGGCATTGAGCTAACAATTTATAGAAATGCCAACGTTGCTAACAGAGTGTAAAATGATTCGAGATTTGTCGCTTTAAATCAAATCGAATAAAAAATCCTTTATTTTTAAATAATGGTGGGTAAATTTACAATTACACTTTTTAAATAAAGGATATAAAAAACTGGTACAATTTTTTGTTGTTCTTTTGTAGCGGCACCATTGACAATCATATTTCTACCTTCAGATGTAAGCTGCTGTGTTCTGCTTTGAAAAGTTTTTGTGGAAAAATAAACTAAAGCGTGGCGGAGCGGTCACCATACCGGTCTGACGCGCAGCGGGTCCCGGGTTCGATCCCCGGCCAGACAGATGTCTAAATGATGAATTTAGATTTCTGATTCTGGGTCTGGGTGTTTGTGTATTTGTCTATGTGTGTGTCCATGGCACCCACGACACAGGGAATCCTAGTGTGGGAGTGTAGAAAGCGTTTTTTTTTTCAATATAGCTCTTATGGGTAGAAAACCATTAGACGTTAAATGAGCTTCACAAATACAAGCTTCGATTATAAATGTCAATAACCAGTAGTTATCACTGTTACTTCCATTATACTAAATTTTGTTGAATAAAAATACGTTAACAAGTCCTAACGAGTCCTACAACCTAATCCTATAGTGAAGCTATAAGAGACAACCACAAACTGTAACTTGAGCAATAAATATTGTATTTACATAAATCATATGTGGCGCCATCTGCTAATAGTGTAGCCACACTAGATGGTACTCGTATTTCTATGAAAACATAACTCTGTGGACACAAACTAAACAACTATGAATGGGCTCTGTATACAGATACTGACGTCACAGATAAGGTGATTGATCGTTTCATTTGTATTAATGTGTTGGTACATATTCCAGTGGCGCCACCGTGTGTCCCAGACGAAACGTCACGTTAGGCAGTACTTGGACCTTGAAGGGCTCGTGGTGACAAACTATTATGTTGGTACGTGGTTTACTTAGTTAAGCATAGAGGTCAGGAGTTGGATGGGGAACCGGTAGTGGAGTAAGCGAGTTGCATCGGGAGCGGTCGAAAATTGGATGGGTGACCGCAAGTGGATTTTCAAGCTTACTACGTGGAACATACCCAACACTAGGACATAAGAAGTTACAGATTGTTACTTTTTACCGTAAACTTTTATGTTTTCATGTTTTACACGATTGTAAGGGAACAGTAATGCTCATTGACATCTGTAACCAAGTCCATACAAAACAGATTCTACCTGAAGTTGATCACAGATGGCCTCTCCTAAGAATGAAAATGGTCGCCACATATGTAAATCGGCTGACAAACGCAGAATTGCGTTTCTGTTGAAATGTAAAGATGTCTACAAATAAGTTTGAAGGTGGTATAGTCCGCATAAAACTGCCGCTCTGAATATAGAAATTAATCGCGTCGCCATAGCAAATTGTATGACTACACCTGCTCGCAACAACTTCAGAGCGGACTAGCAGTTTGGCGCGGCCTATACCACCCTTACCTCACCATAGGGAACAGTTTGAAGGTGGTAGAACCCTTTGTGGTTCGACTCCGGCGGCACCACCGCCACACCTATTTCTACTTAATAACAGCGGTGCTAGGCGCTGCTGTGTTCCGGTTTGAATGGTGTGGTAAGGGAGAAATGCTTACCCGAGGCGTTCCAGCTTAGTCCTCAGGGGTAGCGGCGCATCTGTGGCCAACCTCAGGTAGGAATATCTAATCCTATCTGGGGTTGATTACAGATGTCCATGGGCGGCAGTAGCCACTTACCATCAGGTGGACTGCATGCTCGTCTGCTACTCTTATATTATAAAAAAAAAAGTCAAAATTGCCCCAAAATAGACATAAACTCTCAAAATTGGGTCACAAAATTCAACCGAAGTCTTTATTTCCAATAATCTGGCGATACGAGTGAGGTAGTGAGGTTTCCGAATGTATTTCCGTTTTAAGTGTCTTCGAGGAAAACGCTCACGAAAACGGCACAAGTCACTTTATATTCAAGCCGATATCCGCGCCTTTTGACTTTTATTCTGTAAAGTATTTTTGTTACTTAAACTTCAATATTATTTTGCTTTTTACACTAAATACTCGTTCAAAGGTAGTTGGACTCTTTGTGGTTCGACTCCGGCGGCAACACCGCCACACTTATTTCTGTTATAACAGCAGTGTTAAGAGCTACTGTGTTCTGGTTTGAAGGGTGTGGTAAGGGAGACATACTTTTCCGAGGCGTTCCAGCTTAGTCCTCAGGGGTAGCGGCGCATCTGTTGGCGACCTCAAGGACTCTACTGTTATCTGGAGCTCATTACAGTCTGCAGGCGTCAGTATCTACTTACCATCAGGCTAGTTACGAGTACTACCACTTCTATACTATGCATAATATTTTATTTCTTAAAGACACACGATAAATAGGGAACTATTATTCGATATGACAAAAAAAAAACAGATTCGCAAAAATCACGAATTTTACAATGACAAAGTCAGTCACATAAAAACATGTTTTCTATGCAACATTGCATAGAAAACATGTTTTTATGTGACTGACTTTTTCCTACCTAGAAGCAGAGTCTAGATTTTTTGGTCTGAGGCTCTACTGGTAAAAGCAATCGAATAATGTATCGTTTAATGTACATTTGGACGTACATTGCTATAGAAATTTAATTCGTACGTTTTGAACCGTGAAATTAGTGAAGGAGTGATGAGAGGCTAACTACGTTTATATGAGTAGAGTCGATAAGGAGAGAAATTAAGAATAGCGAAAAATTAGGGATTTTGGTACAAAAAAATATGGAAAAATGTCTCAAATACAGGCTACATCATAAAGGCTAAGTAAAAATAATTATGAATATTGTAAAATGTATATTTTTTACTATTATTATAAAGGTATCGTTAACATATTTATGTAATTTTAAATAAATATTCAAAATTAATCTATTACTTCTATTTATTCCCGAATCTACGTATATATTAATTTTACGTGCCTAGCGTAAAATGTTATTACGTTAATTTCACTTCTCTCTCAAATGTTCTCTATCTTTCTGTGAAATTACAATTAAAACTAGTTCAACTGTCTGATAAAAGATCATCGACAATTGTAAAAATGTTTAGTTTAGACACTTGCAGTTACTTTTAAATTTAGACAATGCGATTTTATTTACAGATGCGACACCACACACGATACGATACCAACACGACATAAATGTACCCACACGGTTACATACATATGCACACAATTACACGAAAACACAGATATAAACCACTACTACACTGTATTATACACATTTAATTGTTCTTATTTTTTCCCAAAAAAAATTTTGCGAGTTTTATTTTTCAGCATTTTCAAATTCACCATTTATGGATACCAATAACACATAACAATGTTAGTAATTAACGAAGCGTAACAAAGTGGTAAAGCGTAATGAACTGTCAAGAAATTTGAGATGCGATGAACAAAGAATCTAATTTTATGTCTCGTATTCGTTAGATGAGGTGGTTGAACTTACACTGCCTTATCGTGTATTATCATAGAGCTGTGTTTTGGGACGCGAGGCATTCCAACTTAGGGTAAAAACACACGAGCGACAGTGTGTGAACCACAGGAGCGTTAAATCACCTGGTCGTACAGTCGCATTTTGTCGTTAACGACGCGTCAGCGACGATAGTCGACATGAAGAGTAGTTTGTGTAGTTGCCCCCTTAGGCTTAAGCGCAGAAATAGAGAAAACATGAAATTCATTTAATTTACTCGTAATTAATAATTTAATTTTAATAAATGGAGAAAAAATATTCAGAGCATTTACAAAAACTACGCCTGTTTTGCCTTTTCGAAGGCGAAAAACCACATAACTTCATGACGTACTCAAATATATTGGATTCTTGTTAAAATGTATCTTTGGGGTAATAGATGTCACTGATAATTAATAGATCAATGACTTGATAATGGTGTTTGACATTTTGTTCTTATAACAGAAATATAACCACTCAAAACAATAGGCAAGTTATGACGTCAGACGATACGAATAGGGTGTAAACAACAGAACAGTATCGAAAGGTAGGGCCAGTCTTTTGACTCTTTTTAGTTGGAACGACACGACTCCGGCATCGTAGCATTACAATCTGGACGCATAGTTCTAAAAATTGTACTGCGCGATGTTTCACTGGTCTGGTGTGACATTTGTCATCGCCAGCGATGTCGTGTAGATGTGATATATACTTTATCCTACTTTAAAATTAACTTGATCCTTTAGTAAATTATTGTGAACAGTCCCTAACAAAATTTACACAAATCTGAAGACACCTCGTAAGTTAATATCCATTACGGCGTTTGGACTATAGGGTGGGCCATAGAATAACAGATACATGCACAATGCACATTGCACATACTTTGAAAAACGGAATACTTCGTAGTCGAGTATAAAGTGATTTATTTAGGATTGAAAACCCTACTGTGTCATATGGTGCCGATGTCAATCAAAATATAAAAAAATAGCAGCCGATGTCGTATCGGTTCCGAGTCGTGTCGTGTTATCTAAATAAAGAAGCCACCATTGTCAGAGGATATAGGGGTTTGCGAAGATAGATCGCGTATAGAATAAAAGAGCGACCGATTTCCCCCGAGGTACTCTGGGCTGTATAAATGAATTTCGGTATTGTATCAACGGTCAAATGAAGGCTAGGCCTTTTTAGCCTTTTGAGTTTTGGGCTATGTAAATGTTTAGACTAAGAAAAGCAGGACAAAACCTGAGGGGATATGATACCTATATAGATGGTATTTTTTAACTTTTATTTTTTAAGTTACTTATTGTAATATGTGCTTACAATACTTGTGTCTGTCTAATAACAGCATTGTTTAGCACTGCTGTGTTCCAGTTTAAAAAGTGTAGTTAGTGTAGGAGGACATGCGTATCCGAGGCGTACCAACGTACCCTCAGAATTAGCAAAGCGTCGGCCTCAGCAAGCATTGCCTTACTCGTAGATAGCAATCTAATCTTATCTGGGGTTGATTACATATATCCAGGGCTAGCAGTAGCTACTTTCCATCGAGTGGACTGATGCTCATTTGCTACGTCTACATCAAGAAAATCGTACAATAATGAAAAGTTTAAAAAGTAAATGTTTCATGGGAAAAACACATAAGAAATACGACGAAATTAATAAAGTCGAAACACGTAGGAAAACATTTAAGAAAAATAACGAAATCAATAAAATGGAAATAGGAAAGAAAATAAGCGAAAATAGACGAAACAGAAACAGGCGAAATTAACAGAATAGTGAAATACAGATACACATTTCTTTTGCAAGGCGACAAATTGAGAATAGTAAAAAATAGGTCAGTCACCGCTCTTTTAATGAAAACAAAAACCTACTTCTCAATAACTCAGTACGGACAGGAAAATAAGTGCAAAAAGCTGTTAGCGGTAGTAGATTTATATGCGAGTCTTCGTTTTGCTGACCGTAGACTAGTTAGGGATGTCGATCGACTATTAATCGAAGAATCGATTACCCGATTTTTGGGCTAAAATATAGATTTTTATTCGATAGATACAAAGCAATTAAACGATCTAGCAAATCTATCGATGGTGCCAGGACAGTAATGTTTTTTTTTGCGATTACCTACTTAAAACGCAAATTTTTCGTATTGATATTTATTTCTGCGTAGCACAAAAAATTGCCAAGGGTATTTTTGCCAATAAATTTTAAGAGAAATAAAGTAAAAAAAATTGAAGATCGGCTTTTTTTGAAATTCTCTATTTTGCAATATTTTTATGGATCGATTCTACAATTAAATTTGAATCGATGTAATAATCGTTTTTTTTTCGGATAAAATCACATCCCTAAAACTAGTTATGGGGAGATAAAATTTAACGGTGATCACACTCATTTCATTGGATATGTCGGTGTGGTTATGAAATTTATTCGCGAGCTTTCGTAGTGGAGCTTTTGGAGAGCTTACAAACTTTCGTTGGAAACTATTTCTGAATGAAATTTGATAGAATCGTTAATTAATATTTTGAAACCTCGTAAATTTTGTTGCAATAAAAGTTAGTTAAGTAAAACTAAAAATGGTTAAAAAATATACAGTAAGTCCCTGTGTCGCAGGTCTTTTAGAGACACAAACAAATGCCAGACCCATAAAAAAATCAAATTCATTGGTTAAATATTTCCTTGGTCGGGAATTGAACCTAGAACAGCGTAAACCGGTCAATGTCAACAATAGACATTTAACAAATAATAAAAATAGGCCAAGAGTGAGTAGGGCTCACTCTTTACATTCCCAACCGAATGACAGAAAACACGAGCCCGACTCCCTCTTGACACGTTAGTTTTACGCGCTAACAAAAATTAACTAAGTCGTTAACCTGTTGCCTCTAGTTCCACTTTGAGGCGTTTTTTAGTCCATTTTCATCGACCTATGAAGCCTTTAAGCCTTTGCCATTTGATGCCTGTGTTGGATATGGGAAAATATTGAACTTTTGCCACTTTTTGAGGCCTGTAATAAATTTAACTACGGTATTGCCACAGTTAGTAGTTTCAAGTTAAGAATTAGGTAGTATGTGTGAATGAAGAAGTATATATATTTATTTTTAAATGAGCATTCCTCTTGTTGGTTTAATATAAGTATCATTCAATAATTATTTTAAAATTTTAATAGCGCAATAGATATATACTTTTTCCAAACGAAATGTTCATTTTCGGCTAACAAGATAGCTCTATCTAATTATACAGAGTTAAATTGTCCAAAATTGGTGTCATATAAGTCTCATAAAAGAACATAGCAGTGCTTAACACTGCTGTAAGGAGGCAGTAATAGATGTAGTCCTGGAGTCGAACAACAAAAGGATAGAAACCTTTAAATACTTTTTACAAACAGGAATTTAGTAGCATTTAACGTTGCTGTTATAAGACAGAAATGAGTGTGGTACAAACAGCATACAAATAAATATACATATGATATATGACCACGCTACCAAAAGTACAATTCACGTGCCGGATCGGACAGTTCCGGTAACTGTTATTGCCTTTCCGGAATTAACACCGTACTGGAACATGTACGGGAATTAGAAGCTAAATAATTGAATTTCCGGATTTAGATGCAGATATTAAAAACTTACTTAGGGGTAAATAGTATTTAACGAAACAAATTTTATAATATTTACATTTGAAACTACTAGTATTAACACAAGTTAAAAAAACTCTTTTTAATCAGATAGAAGGATATATAGGCATATGAAGAAAAGTGGCTACTGTTGGCCATAGACATCTGTAATAAACCCCAGATAAGATGTAATCCTTACCTGGGGTTAGCCACAGATGCCTTTCTACGCCTGAGGACCAAGCCGGAACGCCTCGGAGGAGTATGTCTCCCTTCAAACTAGAACACTGCTGTTATTAGGCAGAAATAGATGTGGCGGTTGTGCCGCCGGAGTTGAAACACAAAAGATTCTACCACCTTAAATTGATATGTCAATTTTAATTCCAAATCTTGCAGTTATTGCGTCCGTTTATATATAACACGTTCATATATACATACAACGTTCCGCGTCCCTATAAACGGGGTCCATTATTGCTTTTTGCGGTATTAGCAACCCCGAAACATTGCAATGAATAGTCCTAACAGAGCGATTAATAATTACTATGATTAGCTTCCCTGACAATGCGAACTATGATGGGATAGTTGATGATTTTGTGAATTTACCATTTTGGTGTAAACTCAACTTCGTTTTGTATTAATGGTGGTCCAAACTCGGCTTTTCGACCTGATTTTCAAAGCTATTTGCGTATTAGATTAATTATCACTTATTATAATGGTGAGGGAAATCATAGGTTTGACGACCCGCGTGGCGGAGCGGCCACCATACCGGTCTGACGCGCGAAGGGTCCCGGGTTCGTTCCTCGGCCAGACAGATATCTAAATGATGAATTAAAATTTCTGTTTCTGGGTCTGGGTGTTTGTGTATTTGTCTATGTGTGTGTCCATGGCACCCACGACACAGGGAATCCTAGTGTGGGGCTGTGAGTGTAGAAAGCGTTTATTTAATATAGATTTCATTTTAAAAAATCTGAGAGATGTGTGAACTCTGATATTTTGCATTTGGCCAGCTCGGTGGATCATGACTTACACCCTCCTCACTCGGAGAGGAGACTCAGGTCCTATAGTGGCATAGTATTTTTTAAATTGCCTTATGGAACTTTTTTAAACTACCATGTATATAACATGGTTTTCTTACGATGTTTGTCTTCACCGTTATAGCAAGTAATAATTAATTTCTAATACACACATAATTTTAGAGTCAGGTGCGTGTCTGGGATTTGAACCACGGACCCCACCATTAAAATGCCAACATTTAACCACTAAGCTATCACTGCTTTTTTTCATTACATTTTCGTTTACTTCTATATTACTAAAATGTTTTTTTTTTTCAAATAAAAATCTTTTTTGTTTTCGTTACATATTCCTATGCCACTTGCATAATATATTACAAAAGAGATTTATTTTCTAAATAAAAAGCTATAACATCAAAATTGCCATCAAATATTCAACCCATAGCACCATTAGACAGCTATCATGCCTCTAATCATACGATACGATTATGGGAATACCGGATCAATATCATTAGTGATTCGCTTTGACTGGACACGAGGGGCTTTGGCTCGGAACACGTTGAGGGCGCTAGTAGCGGTAATGTAGGGTACATTTAGTTCATAGTCGATTTCTAGGGTTTTGTACTCAAAGGGTAAAAGCGGAATCCTATCACTAAGCCAATTTTATCAGTCCGTCTGTCACAGGGCTCTTTCTCTTAACCCTTAAACATAGACACTTGAGCGTTTTACTGAGTGTGTATAACTACCACCTTAATACCGCTATAACAAAGAATACTAAAAAAAAAATAAACTTGAAAATAAATAGGGGTCGCTATACAAGAAACCGCTATATTCCGGCGTTTTTCGCTTTATTTATTGAACAATACTAGGTACACAGTTCCATTTACACGATGCATTTCTTTGTAGGGCTATCAAAATAAAAATAAATGAATATTTAGTGGTACAGAACCAGGTCTCGTGTGTAAGTGCGGCTCGCACTTGGCTAATTATTTTAATACATTATAGTATTTTAGATTTTAAGTCTTAAAACTGTAAAGCTGAACGAAATATCACACATGATACTAATGTACGTAAAAAAAGCGTATTAAAAAGGACAAACCTTCAGTTTTCCCTTTCATTTTAAAAATCCACTGATTATTATCTATCATCATTTTTGTAAGTGGCATTGATACCATCAAGCGTTCATACTCATTAATTACACAAAGAATTTTACAAGTTCAAAGCTCCCAAAATAGCTCGATCCGAACATAAAAGGGAATGCAAATACAAATGCAAATTCGAGATTTTTCGTCCGAATTGACACAAGAACAATTCGCTTTATCATGCAAAATAAGGTAATTAGTAGTATAAGCGAGCAAAAGTCAGTATTAAAGAGATCAAAATAGAGCAACAAGGGTATAGCTGATTGTAATCCTGGGGTACTATTGTAACTCGAATGAAACTCGAAAATAGATGGGAATTTTCGAGAATGTTTGTACTTTGTTCCCTTGTTTTACTTAATGTTATAATTCTGTTAAGGTATAGGAGTGGCAATAATCCGCCTAGAATTATGTTAGTCTGGATTCGAACCCAGGACGTCAGACTTTATGAAGTATTGTCTTACTATGATCTTTAGTGAGCTAACATCATATTATGTTTAAATATGAATAACCATTAGAAATAATCCGAGACTTGTGAAAAAAAATCATGGTCATGAAAGCGTCTCAGAATGTATAAAGGTACTTTTGGTACTAATTATAGCAAGGATAAAGAATCTAAAAGCATCAAAGACACTCATGAGCAATTTGCAAGTGAGTTTCATATGACGTGAGGATGATACCTTCATTTAAATTAACTAAGAATTAACTCAAAAATATCATCACAATCTGATGTACATTATCACACTACACCATCAAGGTACAAAACGTAAAAGAATCTTTTTTACTAATTAAAAGCAAGTGACAACATTTTCTAATTAAACATATTTTAAGAACAGAACGAATGGGAGAAAGATATAAATAATTTTACAACTAGTTTCCGCACGCGACTCTACTTAAACACTACGTTTACGTTTACGTTTTTTTTTATTTTGAGAGGAATCTTAGATATTTTTGGGACTAAAAACTGCTGTTTGACTAAAAAAAACTGTCAAAAACATTAGAGACAAAACAATATGTTTATTGTTGTCATAAATTCATGTTTAATAATACAGTTCAGTCAAAAACTGTCTACTTAGATATTGTCAAGTGCTTATTGATAGACTTCACACATTTGAGAACTTCTTTTTTTAGAGTTATCAGACATGCTCAGGATTGCTCATGATGTTTTGCTTCATCGTTCAAGCAAGTGACAATTTTCAAATCCTTGTACAACTGTTGCAAAGTCAGAAGGACTGCCTTATGCCTGGGGTTTGCCTTTTGCGTGTGATTCAGACTTCAGACCCTTCAAATGAAGGCCAATTTACTAACCACTAGGTTATTACCCAAAACTGTAATAATCGAATTAAATTTCTATTTTGGAACCACTAGTAGGGGTACGAAACAAAAAGATAAATTCAAAATTTCCCGCTGGCCCGCTTTGAGTCAGACAAACGGAGTTTTGCTCTCTTTGTATTCAAAAATACAAAATATCGCTTCGCTTCACGAATTCGAAGCTTGGATGTTTTAACGATCCGAATTTTCGGGTTAATATCGCAATTTCCAAAACAAACTTTGTGATGAAGAGTAAAAAAATAAATGTATTTTACCTTCATTTTGAGATTGAAGCAGCTACTAGCTTATCCAATGGTCATAGAAATCTGTAATCAACTTCAGATAGAGTCTTACTGATGTCTGTCATAGATATGTTGCTTGTAGGAGTAGCATATGCCATCTGGGCGGAACATGACGGGGCAACGCGCTAAGAGGACTCCAGTAGCGTTCCTTTGGTGATCCCGGAGTCCTCAACACAGCGCCTAGGACGGTCACCGGGGTGGTTTTAGTGCGGTAAGATCCCACATAACCCCGTATCGCTCCCAGGACACCGGGTAGCTTTTAAAGGTTTCCTCTTTCATAGAACTACGCTTAAAAGGTTTTATGCGTCGTAGAAGCCACGGACACACACAAAGATGAGTACACAAACACCTAGACCCAGGACACGAAACAAATTTACCATTTAGTCAACTTCCGCGAATAAATGATTTAGATATCTATGTGGCCCTGGATCGAACCAGGAACGTTTGGCGATAGATATAGGTGTAAAATTGCCCATTCGAACCATGGAAATTCTGCCTTCAAAGAAAGATGACAGCATAACTTCGTTAGATGTCGATTGTATTTCAGCAGAAATCATTTCAACGCATTCGATTTCTATTAAACGATCGATTGCTTAAGGCATTACACATACTTTTTCAATTTAACCCTCCAACGCTACCTATTTCACATCTACCAAACTGTACAAAAAATTCAATCCAACGTTACCCCCGCTTATTAACCCGTTACACCGGAGGTAACAGGCGAGTCCGCAATCCGAATTTCACGGGCCGACGCGCTGCGATGGGTCTTTGAGACCCTTAAAATTAACTTTTTTATTTAGATTCGGATCCGTGGAATGTAATTACGATATCAGGTGTTCTATTTGCGTTCATTGTTCTAATTTGTTTCTGGTATTGGATTTTTGGGGCTCTAATTTTATTTTTTATTCGTATGTATGTGTGTTGACTATCGGCGTGGCGTAACAGTTACCGTAACGTTAGCACGGAAAATGTTCCGAGATCGATTCCGGACCTGACAAACATAACGTGGCGCAGGGATCACCTTGATGATTTGAAACGCAAAATGGCCTAAGGTACGATCCCCGGCTAAACAGTATCCATGTTCGTACTTCTGTTTCCTATTCATGACCAATTAAATAAACTTTAATATACTTTTTTAATGTTTATATTCATGTAATACAAAAACTTTAATACAGCGACAATACTATGACAGAATTATAATGTTCTACTCAAAGAAGCGGGTTTGAATCCCAGGCATGAATTTTCGATTTTGGATGTATTAGAAAGTAATTATCACTCGCTCTAAGGGCAAGGAAAGACAGTGAGATCCTACATACTCGTCTGATTCCTCTCCAAAATATTTCAAGTGTACCAATTCGCACTTGACTTGGACATCGTGGAGAACAATAGTCTAAACCCTTTTGTAAAAATAGACCAGCAACCAACAGTGTGACAGTAAAATCCTACGATAAGAAGCATTATACGAAAATAATTTTATCATATTTTAGCAACCCAAAAATTACGGTGGAATATAATAATTTTATAATGTTTTAGTGACCTCAAATTACCTAGCGGTCCACAATAGCTGTCCTTAACCTAGATGAGAGATACGCAAATGCCCGAAAAATAAGTCAATAGAGAATTGTAGGCACTCGGCTTGGAAAAACAAAGTTTTTTCCTCTTTTCAGGGCCACTGTCCGATTCTGCGCAAGAAAGTTGTCACACCGGCGCGTAATACTATTGAAGATTTTTTAAAAAGGAATAATGTCATAATTATTTATAAAATATGCACAGTTTCAATAGACAGACAATAGAAAGTTAGTAAAACATAAATATTCAACAACTCAGTTCCTATGTTAAATGAAATATATAATAGCAGACTATTTAAAGGGTATAATTACTTGAGGCGAGAATTTAGAAGTAACAATGTGCTACTGTACCTTTACCATGAGTTTTGACAAATATGACGGTGTTGGTATTTGTTTACGTATTTTCAATTTCCAATCAGCGCCCCTAGCGGATTGTATGAGAACTATAGTGTCAGTAACGTAACATTAAATGTCTAAATTGACAATATGACGCTTTATGTTTTATCTCTCTTTTTTGCGAACATGTGAGGTAGACAAAAAGACTTACTGCACTTACTTATTGTTGCGTTTACTTAGTCTACTGAAGCAACGGAACAGAATAATATATTGAGTAAACGTATCGTAAAATTGTGGGATGTTTTGGAAACTCATGGTAAGGGTACTTTTTAATCAACTTTAGGTAGGACTATTTCTGATTACAGATGTTGATGAGAGGAAGGTTGAGCTTAAATTAAACCAATATTATGGAAGCGATAGGAAAGTTCCATAACTTTAAGTTTCAACATTTGTTTTTTATTTTAACGATATTTAACATATATGACATGACAATGACATGTCATATATGTTAAATATCAATGACATGACAATGACATGTCATATATGTTAAATATCATGACATGACGTAATATGACAAAAATATTACACATCAGTCTGAGAGCAGCGTTAATTCCGTTCCCTATTTTCTCCCAACGACAAATAAACAGTTCAATGAAAATTCTTATCATTGTCTCTTAAGATAATATCTGTAGGAGACAGCATCCTTTGCGAAATAGGCACCGCTTTTTATATCGTAAAACTCTTACTTTTGCGGTTGAAAACCCCCTTTGATCTCAGATGCGGGGTCTATCTTAAACGTTCTTAATTTTAGATAATCAAATCTTTCCTTAATTTTTTTCTTTCCCTCTCAAAGTACTTTTTCTTTAATGTTTTAGGGACTGCTGTAAGCGATTTCGAAAATTATTATGTACATAGACAGCAAAAAACGGCGTTTAATTTATAATTGAGTTATTGTGTGTTACGTTATATGTTACACGTGGAGCAATTTTTGTGGAACTGTTATATATTGTTATTAAAGCCTTAGTATATTATGTTGATTATGTGTGTGTTAATAACCCCGAAATACTTAAGGAAGAAGGTTTTTATTACCACATTAAAGATGGTAAAATTCGCGACGAGGCTATACTTGAGATGTGAGACACTAAGACCAATATCATTCCGATTTTAGTACTTATAAGTAGCGACAAATTTATAGCTAACGTTAAAGAGGACCTAGTGTGGTGGAGTGATCATAGAATGATCAGCAGTGACGCTTTTGTCTCAAAGAACTTTGTGTCTTAAGAACTATCCTCGACTCATATTTCTAAGCTTTTGTAGGACTTATTACAATCACAATAGACATTCTCTTGATAATTTGAACCTATTGTAGCAGTTATGTAATTATCACATAAATTTACCAAACTTGAATATAAATGTGATCTTTGGACCGATCACAAATCTCCATAAGGGGTACTTGCGACCCCAGATAGCGTTCGAAGGGTTTTATTAAGACATCAAACTCAGAAGGTCAAAATCTTGTACCTGTCATATACATTAATACTGCCAATAACCCAAATTGTTGGTTGAAGGATTTTGGACTTTGAACAGTTGGTACAAGAGGGTTTATTAGATAATTTGACGAGAAGGGTTGTAAGGTACGTGTTTGACCATAAGTAGTAGTACGAGTAGTATATGTAATTTGAGGATTTATTAACAAATTCACGGAAAATGTGTTACGGTTATGTCAACTAATTTTCTTTCGTGTCACATGAGCGTATGTAATGTAGCCCATATTCATTGTTATAAGTTCAAAAGAACGCACTACTTAAAAATAATTAACTGAAAAGGATGGTACTTTAGCCTTTATGTACCTTCAATTTAAAGGAATACAAGGACCCCGTATGTTAAAATCCGTCAAGCCGTAAGCTTGCTTAACAAAGCGACCATAGGAGGCGTTTAGATTTTTACGATTAGATGTCTAACTCTATTATTGTAAATAAATCCGTATAAAAAAAACTAAATTTTCACTTTAAAAAATATATTGCACTGTTAGCGTAGTCGCTGTGAAACAAGTGAACATTTACAATTTTGTTAGTTTTTTTCGAAATTAATTATTAGCTTATCGCTAAACCCATTACGGGCGGACCTTCAAACAGGGGAAGACGATTATCGCAAGCCCATGTATTTAATTAGTGATGACAAAGTAAGGGTAGGGGGTAAATGCATGTTGAAAGGGAATTCGATTTGGTTTGTGTCAAACAAGATATTGTGGTATCGATGAGGGTTGGCGTGCCAATCTATGCTTGCTAAGGGTTGAATCGGTAAGACCAATTTACAATTAATGCTTTAGATCTGATTTGGGGTAAATTATTGAATAAGCACTATTTTCTTCGACTTCTGGGATAACTAGAATAACACATATATAATTAGTTTTTCATGATTATACCTTTTTTAGGATTCCGTACTCTTACATAAAGAATGTGGTGTTGTGTCCGAAAAGGAAAAACTGTCCCTTTTGGAGTTCGTATATTACCTGAAACAAAACAATGTGTATGATTAGAAAAATATTCAAAAAAATCTGTCAAGTGCGAGTCGGAACCCTATTACCTAACACCGTGGTTGATAAAGATAAGTATAAAAATGTGCGACTTTAAATTTAAATTTCCATGTGCTCTATTTAAAATTTTCCTAAAATCATCTAAAATTACAATTTTCCTAAAATCATTTACATTTTTTCTAAAATCGCCTAAAATTACAATTTTCCTAAAATTTTCGCAATCAAAATGAACTTAACTTAAACTGAAATAAAAAGGTTTTCAAATAAGCTTCGTAATCCCAAGTAGCGACTAGACGATTCTAATAAGAAACGGCGACAGTACATTATAAAGCCATTTGAAAAGAAAAAATCTCAAAAACGCTCCCCTCGAAGGAGATTGCGGTTTGAACCCTGTTTTCAACGGATATCCTGCAATACAGAGTACGGTTAGAAAAAAATCGATATAAAATTTTCTTTTTATTATAAAATATTTCGACAAAAAAACATAAAAAGCACTGTGTTTTTCCTTGTTGGTTTAGTGAAATTGCAATGCAGAGTACGGTAAAAAAAAACGACATAATATTTTTGTTTTGTTAAGAAATTTAGAGAAATAATTATAGTTCATAAAACTAAAAAACACGCTTTTATGATAAAATCAACTAAAAAGTAGAAAATAATTTTCAATCTAAGAATCAATTAAGGAACAGTAAATAGTATAATTGTGGAAAAAGTGTGGGGTGCTTCTCGAACCTGATAAATGGAGCACCCCACACTTTTTCCACAATTATACTATTTACTGTTCCTCAATTGATTCTTAGATTGAAAATATTTTCTACTTTTTAGTTGATTTTATCATAAAAGCGTGTTTTTTAGTTTTATGAACTATAATTATTTATTAATTTTTAGTATTTCTCGTTATAGCGACCACCATTATTCATCGTTTGTAAAAAAATCAAATGTCTATCTATTACGATTTAAGAGATAAAGCCCAACGACAGACGAACAGACCGCAGAGGGTTTCGTTTTAACCTTTGAGTACGGAATCCTAAAAATCATTCTACAAGAGGGCATTATAGATATGTTTCAGAACATTTGAGTTATAGGGAAATAACATTATTATTTTCTAAACTAAAAATCACGATATAAAAGTTACGCCTATTGAAACTAAATAGCAATAATTATTTGCAATCTAAAGTTGCGATGAACTTTGCTGAAGGTGTTTGAAAAATCTCGCCTCGAAAATCGTTAATCCAGAGGATGTTGATAAGGACAATGGTACAAAACTATTAATGTTTAAAATATTGAAATGTCATCGGTCCTTAATAAGTATGCCAAATTTCGAGTTAATCCGACGTTTTGAAGGGGGTTAAAATCATGTTGAAAGATTCCGTTACATACTAACATACCAACATACCAACATACATACGTCTGAAGCTAATAAAAGCGTGTTAAAAAGCATTGTGTTGTTCATTGTTGTTTAAAAAAATAATATTTATTTTACGATATTTTTGCTATTTTTTTAAGAAGATGAAGTAACAAACAAGCCTACTGTCCACCAAATAAAGAGCAAACAGATACATCAATTACATCGACCTTAAATAGGATTTAAGTCCTAACTTTAAGGATGATGATGATGAAGAATGATCGTGAAGGTTATGATGATGAAGGAGGATTGAGTTGAAAGATTCCGTCTAAGTGTAGAGACACCAACGAAAGGAGAACCCTTACGGCATCCTTCAAAGCAGAACACAGCAATGCTTAATACTGCTGTTATCAGGGAAGAAGTAATGGCGGTGGTGCCTTCTTAAACTAATAACAATGTTCATAGAAGTCAATTTCATTCGTGCCAAATTTTGTATAAAAAACTTTTAATCGAACGATCCCATTTAGGTTTTTTGAAGTTGGTTCAAAACCTTTAATGAAGTTGTTATACAGCATACAAAATAGTATAATACGTTTTTTTTGTAACTTTTAAACTTTTATAAGGTAAAGTTTTGTATAAAGTCGTCTACATATTCTGTTACCAAAGTAAGAAAATGCGACCCTATTTTTATTTTGCCTAATAATAGCTTAGTTCTATGGTGTCCCTTTTTAAAAACCTCCCTAATTTGTGGGGCGTAGGTTTGACTCCTTGGTGAAATAGACAGATAAAAGGTATCTTATATTGTAAAAGAATTTTCAAGACTAAAGTAACTTACAGAAGCCAATTATCTGAAAATATGCAAAAATACTGATAAAAAATAAAGCGCGTGTGTCTTATTACATATGCCCATGAGAAGTTACACTTCTTTGGTATAAAAAACACTTTCTTACTCTTCTATTTCATTTATCGTAAAATTGAATATCGTTTTATATGTGTACTCAAATGTCTATAAATCAATAATAATAGAACATAATTATCATAACGTAACGCACCACCAATACGCAGTTGGCCAGCGTGGTGGACTATGGCCTAATCCTTCTCATTCTGAGAGGAGACCCGTACCCAGCAGTGGGACAGGAATGGGTTGATGATGATGATGGTGAATGCACCAATTTCCTTAGTTCACGCTTTTTATTTTCAATATCAGGTCGCACTTAAAGAAGTGGAACTTCTAATACAGAAAAAAATAGTTATTCTTTTCGTAAAATATATGCATTTTTTCTGACTGTACTTTTCAAAGTTCAATAACCCGACAAATTTAATTTTCCCTTAAAATCTAATCATATAACAAACATTCCCATATAACAGCAGTCTTCCCATTCATCCTAAAATTCCCGGCTATTCGTCTTGCTAAAATTCCCAGTAATTTGTCAGGGGTACCCGCTGCGGCTAATCCCATGTTACAAAGTGCAGTTGCACTGTTCCTAGGCTTGGCTTAGGTCTGAGAAAGTTCCTAACACAAGTCTCGTACGTATTACTTTGAAAACACCTGCTTTTTGTAGACGGTGAAAAAATACAAATTCAGTGTAAGAGAATAAAAATAACTCAAAAATATTTCACAAGATTTACATGTACGCATATTAAACTTTTAAACAAATATAAAAATGTGCCGAATATGTTCGTGTGTTTTTTATAACAAAACAGTAGCAAACGACTTTGCAATCCACTCGATGGTAAGTGATCACTGCTGCCCATCAATATCTTTGACCAACTCTAAAAAACAGGTTCTACCTAAAGTCGACCACAGATCCGTTATTCCTCCTGGGGACGAAGATACCCTCATATATAAGTCAGCCAGCATCCATGTCCTTCCAAGAACTGCTTCGAGCTAGAAATTGGTGCGACGGTAATATCTCAATGGCTAACCATACTGGCTCTACCACCTTTCCGAAAGCCGAGATCTTGAAAATTTGTCGATGGATTCACTTGAAATTTTTACGCTACATAATTTTTATAAAAATACTTCGACCACTAGGCTATTACTGTTTCAAGCGATCATCAGGAGTAATGAATATGCTCCTCCAGTTTCATCTATTTTCGTACATAATATAAAGGAGTTAATTAAAATAACACCAACCCACCCAAGTAACTAGAAACCTCTTGCATAAAACGATACAACACCAGGGAAGCAAATGAAGACTAATTAATTACGTCCCAATCAATAATCGGGATGCGAGTACACGTTGCCATGGTGACGTACGAGGCTTCGCTGACTCCGGTAATTGTAACATGAGACTGCGTATACTAGAGTACTAGTATACTTGTATACTTGTTTATATAACCTGTTTGACTGTTAAGGGTAATTAATCCAGACGTCTTTCATGAATCCGGCTTTTCTAAAATATCAAATTAAAAGCAAAACTTCAATTAATATATAAGTTGGAACCCCAACGTTGGAATTTTGGAAAAAATACAATGTTATTTAGTACTGTATATGTTAAGATAATGGTAACCTTAAAACATTTTTTTATTGACACAAAAATATTATAACAAATATTAACCTTTTCTCTTCAAAAACTTTTGACTTTTGCTTTTGCTTAAGTATAATACAACAAGCCTGCGGCATTACGTACTTCTTTATAATAAGTATACATTTTTCCTTGTTACTTCCGTAACAACAACGGAACACGTAGTTTAACTGAAAACATAGTCTCAGGAGTAGCAACGTAACTAGGTATGAATCTAATCTTATCTGGGGTTGATTACAAATGTCCTAGTGCGGCAGAAGCCGCTGACAACCAGGTAGACTGTTCCGTTGCAACTTCAATATTATGTATTAAAAAAGGTGGTGGTTTTATTGGGGGTAGAACCCTTTCTGGTTTGACTCCGGCGGCACCACCGCCACATCTATATCTGCCTTATAACAGTAATAAGGTGTGATAAGGGAAACATACTTTTCCGAGGCGTTCCAGCTTTGTCCTCAAGGGTAGCCGCACATCTGTGGTCGAACTCAGGTCGGAATATCTAATCCTATCTGGGATTGATTACGTATAGTCATTAGCGGCAGTAGCCACTTACTATCAGGTGGACTGCATACTCGTCTACTGCTCCGATATATAAAAAAAAAACAGAACAAAAGCAAAAATTGCCGACATGTTCACATGTTCTTACGAGCTCCTCACTCCACAAAACCACTTGTTTCAAAGTGAAAGTGACATCACATAGACACGAGTCCATTGACCGTGTGATATCGATCTGACAGTGCTGACACGTGTCAGTCGTTCAGTACGTATTATATGGTGTGATGGAGTCGTGCGAGCGGTCAAGGTTTTTGAAGGTTTGTGAAATCGTCTGTACCACTTATAAATGTAATCGAACTGAAATAGAATATCCTGAGGTTGCTACCAGAACCTTAGCCATAACACACTTTTCGAACTAAACGCTTTCTACACTCACAGCCCCACACTAGGATCCCTGTACCGTGGGTGCGATGAACACACACAGCGACAAATACAGGTGTCTCTCGAGGGGGAAACCTCAAAAGGTACCCGATGACGTGGAAGCGATGCCGGTGGTCGTCCTCAACGCTTGTTGGAGAACTCCGGGATCTCCGACGGAACACAACCGGAGCCCTCCAAGCGCGATGCTCAACGGGCTCTACCCTGGGGGAGCAGTTTTCGCTCCTCCAACACCATGTATTGTTTACGACGGTATGCGACCACACATACCCCCGTCCTTCCCGGGGTCGCTTGTTGGACGGTTCGAGCTCCCACTCTTGCCGCCCGCAACCCCGGAAGCACCCTTTTAGTCGCCTCTTACGACAGGCAGGGTATACCGTAGGCCTAGTCTAGTCCCGGAACTACAGGGACAAAATACACTAACACCTAGACCCA
This sequence comes from Epargyreus clarus clarus, assembly GCA_014595695.2. Classification (NCBI taxonomy): domain Eukaryota; kingdom Metazoa; phylum Arthropoda; class Insecta; order Lepidoptera; family Hesperiidae; genus Epargyreus; species Epargyreus clarus. The sequence goes on from JACTTY020000076.1 coordinate 1,960,721, forward strand.
GAAACAAAAATTCATCATTCAGAAATCTGTCTGGCCGGAGATCGAAACCGGGGCCTTCTGCGCATCAGACCGATATGGTGACCGATCCGCCACGCGGGTCGTCGATACAACAGCTTCTGTTGTTATTTTAGTACATATAGTTTCAACAGTAAGTGTACATAGTAATTTTAGCGGTAATAAGTGCAGAATTATATGTTCAGGTTTGAAAGTTCATTCATTTAATTGAGTTCAGCTTAGTCATTGATACGAGCGAGGGATTACAACCTACACGATTTCGAAATCAACTATTCTAATGCAAATTATGCAAACTACTTCTAATACCTTACAATTGTGACTAAAGGAAACAAAAAAGATAGAAGTTGTTTGCTACCTTAAAATTATGACGATTTAAGAAAAAACAAAACTGCTTCTGGTTGATCAAGATCATCACGATGTTACATAAAAACAAAACTACTTCTCAACGCAGTTTAAAATGTAACGAGACCAAATAAAAAACAAAAAACTTCTAATATGTATATCAAAATTTTAAAAATAACAAAGAAAAAACAGAACAACTTCTTGTACCTCAAACAGTAACAAAACAAAACAAACAAACCTACTTCAGGACACTCTCATATCAGACGAAATCTCTTTGATTTATAGCCCTCTGAGTACTTTGAAACTTCGGATAGATCGCCCAGATGCAGTTCTTTAGTTCGACTGCAACAACAAAACTGCAATATCCTCGGAAACTTGACGACATTTGTCAAGGGACGAACATTTTTCATTACCGAACTTCCATCGTCCGTTATTGCGAAAGTGTTGGACGATATTACGTGATAACTGTCCGGAATGAGGGTCCGACAGTTTGGTTTTAGTTTGTTTTCGTAATTCTTATAAATGTGGATTTAAAAGGAAAAACAAAAAAATGTACTATCCAAAATACGAAACCGCAAACTGGAAAGTAAATCAACAAATGATATAAGTTCAAGAATGAATTGGACTAGTGGGCCAAAGATTCTGAACTGAATAAAAGAAAAAATGTTAGAGCATAGTGGTCAAAACTTGACCTATCAATTCTGAGGTTCAAAGCCCAGGCACACACCTCAGTGAAGTCTACCGATTCGCACTTGGCCAGCGCGATTAGCCTAAGCCCCTCTTACTTTGTTTTGTTTAGGAGGGGATCCTTGCTCGACAATGCATCAGAGTTAACGAAGAATGCTTTATGTTTAGTATCTAGTGTAATTACACTTTAAATTGTCTATGATATTTGTTTTAAAGTTGGTTCCTAAACTAGTCTATACTAAAATAGCAATTTAATAAAGTTATGGTGGTGGTAGAAGCCTCTGTGGTTAAAAATCACAGGCGGTGGTATGTGTGGTTTTATGGGTGGTAGAACCCTTTGTGGTTTGACTCCTGCAGCACCACCGTCACGCCTATTTCTGCCAATTAACAGCGTGTTAAGCGCTGCTGTGTTCTCGTTCGAAGGGTGTGGTAAGGAAGACATAGTTTTCCGAGGCATTCCAGCTTAGTCCTCAGGTGTACCGGCGTTTCTGTGGCCGATCATGTAGGAAACGAATCTCGCCTGCTACTCCAATATTTAAAAAAGTAAGCTTTTTATCAAAACTTTAAATATAGCAACGTTACAACAGAGACACAAATACTGTCCCGTTCATGTCATTGCTTGTTTGTTTTCAACTTTCCATATCGTTCACAGTTCACGATATATTTACTCTACTTCTGTAGAATAAAAACGTATTGTTGAAAATATTGATAAATAAACGATATTGTTATGAAACATATCGAACAGGACGTATTTGTAAAAAATGTTGATAAAAATTGTTTTTATTTTATGTGAGAAACCCATAACAGATTAAAATGTTTTGTCGGGAACTGAAAAATCTATCTCTATCGTTGCGAACCAGAAAGCTAAATGCAATTTTGCTAGTCCAAATTAATGGATATTAAAATAAAGCTGTTTAGCATCCAAGTGATCTCATAAATCCAATAAAATCATACTTTGTAAGTAGTGTAAGGTATAGGTGGGTGTATCACCGCCACACCTATTTCCAGCGTAAAGCAGTTTTCCGTTTCGTATGGATAACCATAGGCCATAGCCGTTTGACAGTCCAGCTACGTAGTGTTCCCAGACAGCTGACTTGCATGAGCTTACCAGTACATCCTCAGGAGTAGCATCTTCAACTTCAGGAACTACTGGTCTGTATGGAACTTTATTCTTCTTCAATACTTAAAAGCAAAATTTTCTTTCAAATACACTCAGACCAAAAAATACTCTTATTTTGATAGATAAGTGCACCTCAAGTTTCTATGAACCAAACTAAAATCACGAACTATCTCACCTCCTCGCGAAGTTAAAAATACAAGCAAAGTTTAGCTCTCAATAAGCAGAATTTAGTGCGCTCGGTTATTTTGTAGCTGCAACGTGGCTCTGCAAGATTGTGACGTCACTATTGTGTCCGTGTGGGGCATGGATATCAAAATTTGGATACTCATTTTCTGAAGGATTTTTTTTTTTGCCAACATTCAAGGTAAAGTGTTTCTTTTATAATCGTTACTTAACCTCATGTCGATTCAATAGGTTCTTACAAAATTGTTGTAAATCTGTTAAAATGGAGTATTTATGTGACGTCACTAGTGTGGCCGGGTGGGGAACGGCTATTTTTCAGAATTTTCTACACAAGTTTTCTATTTAACCGTCAATTTTTAAAATTTCGATACTCATTTTCATTAGGAATATATTTTTGATTTTTGCCAAGATTTAAAATAAATTGATTCGTTTATTATTTGAGTTATTTGACCTCGTTTCGATTTTTAAGTTACCTACTTACAAATATTATTTAAAATCTGTTAAAATGGAGTATTAAGATACAAACACAACTATGATGACGTCACGTAAAATAACGATTTATGTTGACAAAGACAAAACATAAGAAAACAAAATCTTCCACGTGAAGTCATTAATAAACGCTTAGGACCAAAAAATGGGTCCATAATAATATTGACGGTACAAAATCCGTAAGTCCTACGCTTAAACAGGCTTAAAAATCAAGACGAACTATCTCACCTCCTCGCGAAGTTAAAAATACAAGCAAAGTTTAGCACTCAATAAGCAGAATTTAGTGCGCTCGGTTATTTTGTAGCTGCAACGTGGCTCTGCAAGATTGTGACGTCACTATTGTGTCCGTGTGGGGAACGGCTATTTTTCAGAATTTTCTACTTAAACTGCCAATTTTAAAATTTCGATACTCATTTTCTTAAGGCATGTTTTTTAGATTTTTATAAACATTTCGAGTAAATTGCTTTTGACTTTTAAGTTACCTTATCTAAGAACCTTTTTGCGACAATTTTATTTCAAAAAATATTTTAGACTCCCACGTAATCACACGCCTGGCATACCAGTCAGACGCGCAGAGGGTTCCGGGTTCGATCTCCGGACTTTTTATTTCTATACCGATTTTTTTTATTTCTATTCTGGGTCTGTATATTCGTTTATGTATGTGTCCAAAATACAGGGAATTCTAGTTTGAGGCTATGAGTATAAAATATCTTTATTTTAAAACACTTATATCGAGTATTTTAATATATATATAATGATTATGACGTCACGTAAAATAACGATTTATTTTGCCAAAAAAATCAGAAGAAAACGAAATTCGTCCACGCGACATTCATTAATAAGCACGATCCGGCGCGAAGGACCAAAAAAATGGGTCCATAATAATATTAACGGTACAAAATCCGTTACCAATAGTCATCCTTCATACTAACTATTGAGCAATATTTCTCGAACACATGTTCTGGGCGGAGATTGGGGAGATAACTTATCGTGCCCGCCCCCTGTCAAGTGTGCTTGTACCGATGGTCCTTCGAGCCGGATCATATTTATATATCCTTTTTAGGTGTATTAATTCTCTGGGAACAGGTCCGTTGAAATTGTGCAAGTGTCACTTGTGAACTTAATGAGGTTCGAGTCCGTTCGAGTGTGCGTGTGGAATTTTTTTTTCGAGAAAAATTGGCTTGAGACTTAGTAGCAGGTTTTTTTTGTTATACTGAAGTGGCATACGAGCGTGCTGTACCCTTGGTATGAGTTTTTACGTTTTTACATAAATGCCTGTTTTGGGGTTTATTTACGTATTTGCCCATACGTTTCCAATAAGCGCCCCTAGCGGATTGTATCAGAATAGGTTAATAAAAATAAAAACAGTCATTTTTGTCAAAACATAAAAATTCATACTAAGGATACAGATCACCTGATGGTAAGCTGTTATCGCCGTCCATTGACATCTATAACCTCCTCCATGTAGGACTCGGGTTCTGTATAAAGCCTATCACAAATACGCTGTCACTCCTGAAGACTAAGATAGCCCTCATATGTAACAGCTACTTAAAAGGTTAAAACAATGTTTTGTACATTCTTTTTGATGGACAAGTGTAATCACCAGGACCAATTATTAGGATTGGAGTTCTAACTGAAGTCAGCTACAGAGACTTTGCTACACTTGAAGATTAAGGAATGCTTTGTGTAATCATCTCTCACTTACCACACCCTTCAATCGAGAATCGAGTAATACTTCACACTGGTGAAATGAAATAGATGTGACATTGGTGCCATGGAGGAGAACCACCAAGAATTGTCCACAAACTTTTCATTTATAGTTTTTTTTTAATATAATATTGGAATAGCAGACGAGCATGCAGTCTACCTGATGGTAAGTGACTACTGTCGCCCATGGACATACATAATCAACCCCAGATTCAGGCTTAGACATTCCTACCTGAAATCGGTCGTGAATACGGTCTACGCTGACTCGAGGACTAAGCTGGAACTCGGAAAAGTATGTCTCCCTTACCACACAAAGGTTCTAAAATATGAAAAAATAATCGAAATATCGGGTTGAAATATCGGCAATAAAAAACGCATATCGTGAGTACCCGTTACATTATAAAATGAAAAAAGAAGACCGTTATTTACCCATCAGAATTTATTTGTAACTCGAGCTCTAAGTTGTCCTTTCAGACTAATTACCATAATTAAAAAGGCCTTGGCCTCTACAATTCCTGTATTTGACCACTTAAAATATCTTTGAGACTGAAGGCGTCCCTTTTCACTCAAAAATACATCTTAATTGAATCTATTTTCTTAATTAATGTTACCTTTGAAGTAAGAGACCTTCAAGAACAATAAGTCGATTTTTTTTAGTCGTTCGTATTTTTATGTTTGAAATAGAGTTATAGTTATAAGAAAAACGAAGGATAATGGATAATTTGACAATGGCTTTAAGTGTATTGGATGCTATACGATCTTATGCACAGTTCTGGGTTCGATCCCAGCCAAGCAGGTATTTAATTTATATAGTAAGGAGTGATGTAATGTAATGGTCATTATTTCTCGCATGTCTCTAGCGATGTGTTCCTTTACCATTTGAGCAATTTGAGAATAATAATTTGAATTGCTTTTGAATATTTTGAATATTAATCCTGAATAATAATTGTCACATAACTTTGAAAAATCCGATGTGCCTGGTATTTGAACCTGGGACCCCTCGATCAAGAGGCCGAGTTTTTAACCACTAGGCTATCACTGCTTTTCGATTGTAGTGCAAAAAAGTTAAATCGTTCTTTTAAGGATTAAGTCAGTTATAAATGTTAAAAGCGAAGGTGTGGCGATGCCGTCTTAGAATCTTTAAGGTCTCACCTTTAGTATGTTGGTAGGTTGCGAAATGACTAATGACTAATGGACTGACAAGGCGTTGCTTATTGATCTCACCGTGGATGCAGTTATGGATCTGTCTGACCGAAAGCTAGTAACGGGCGAGAAATATAATTTATATTGCGATTTAGAATGATGTTACTAAATAATGTATCGTCATCGCAAAGCAACATTCCAACTCATCACCGATTCACCGACTTTGAAAAAAAAAGAAGACTTTTGAACGGTCTTTTCACGTAGCGTTTCGGCAAAATATATAAAATATAATCTTCTATCTTAAAATATTTCATTCTTTGTATGTTATAAAAACTGTTTAAATAATTAGCTTTAAATAAAACATGTATTTAATTTCGATATTGTTAGTTGGTTATTTTTTTTTAAATGTATGGTAAACAAGCACATATTCACATTGCCTCCACGCAATAAAATCCAATATAACCAGTTCCTTCACTCGCTTGTTGCTTCTCGCTTATGATACAACAAACGCCTAAACAACTTAGCCGTACGGATGTTGTAACACCGAAACGAATGCCCAGAGACGAAGTTTGCCCAACTTTAACACGTAACGAATGGGAACTTTCCTCCACTCCGAGATTCTGTTGTAATGATATACGGAAGTATTCATAGATATCATTAAGTAATAGAGTATTGATGTCCACGTGTCCATAGAGATCCGAAATTCAGAACGAAGCAGTGTAAATATTGCCTTTTACCCTGTGGTAGAAAGAGGGTTATGCTTTTATACCCGACTGCGACAGGAGGAGGATTATGTTTTTACCCGACTTCGCTAGGCGGATTAATATGTTTTTTACCCCACTACGACAGGACGAGGGATATATTTTACCCGATTGCGACGGAAGGAACATTATATTTTAACCCGACTACGATAGAAAAAGTGTTATGCTTTTATAGCCGACAGCGACACGAGGAGGACTATGGTTTTACCCGACTACTATACGAGGATTAATATGTTTTTACCCCACTAGAAAGAACGAGGGATATGTTTTACCCGACTGTGACGGCAGTAGATCATGTTTTTACCTCACTGCGACAGGTTGAGAGTTATGTTTTACCCGACCAAGACAGGAGTAGAGTTATATTTTTACCCGATTGAGACAGGATGAGCCTTATGTTTTAATACTCGACTGCGACAGGAGGAGGATTATGTTTTAACCCGACTACGATAGGAGGAGAATTATGTTTTTACTCGACCACGACAGAAGGAGAGTTATGTGGTTATACCCAACTACGACAGGATAAAAGTTATATTTTTTCCCGACCGGATAGGAGGAGTTTTTTTTTATATTCGACGACGACAGAATTAGAGGTTTTATTTTGTAGTCGACTGCGACATTAGGCGAATTATGTTTATACCCGTCTATGACAGAAAAAAGATTATGTTTTAATACATAAAAATAGACAAACGCCCCTATCTCTCAACAGAACAAACAGTAACTCAATTAACTAACTAAAATGCGTATATGACGAAAGTTTCAGTATTTGAGTACGAAGCTAGTCTTTTGTCTATGCAACACTTAATTAAGATCTTAGTTTCAAAGACTTTGTAGTGCAGTTAATTTCTTCCGGAGATAAATTAAATATAAAGAAGCTTTCTACACTCACAGCCCCACACTAGGAGTCCCTGTATCGTGGATACTATGGACACACACACAAACACACAAACACCCAGACAGACCCAGAACCATTAACCTAAATCATTTAGATATCTATCTGAGATCGAACCCGGAACTGTCTACGTTAGACCGATATGGTGACCGCTCCGTCACGCGGGTAGTTTTAAGATATATCTTCTATATAAAATTCTCGTGTCACAATGTTAGTTACCGTACTCCTCCGAAACGGCTTTTTCACCAAATGTTATATGCATATTCAGTAGGTCTAAGAATCGGCTACTATCTATTTTTCATACCCCTAAGTGATAAGGGTTGTTCACCCTTAACATTTTTTTATTTATATGGCAAAACGTTTGTCGGGTCAGCTAGTTATTATATATGCTTGAAAAACCCACGGGTAAAGTGGTAAAATAAACTCCTTTATACGCAGAAGTCAGAGGTAAAAGCGAGCGAAACAACTTAAACGTATTATTATTATCATTTAAAACATAATTACGTTACTACTGCGGCCATTACTTAGGTCTTTATCTTGTGCGAAATGTCTATTGGAGCCTTAAAGGTCAGTTGTCTTTTATTTTCCAAATAAAAACCAACCTTATGACTACACAAAAAGGCTTAATATCCGTTGCAAACGCTTTATATTGTCCGATAAGTTAGTACAAATGAATTTGAATTTTATCACATTTAATTTTAAGGTTCTATTTCCTTTAATATTAGCCTCTAATGTCGGATTGAATTCAACAATTGAAATAGAATTCAATGTAACTGATTTAAAGTTGAAAATTGAGTGTAATATAAATAGCATATGGATTCGAACCTAAGACCGGTGTGGGACCTCTGACTCGTTGCGCAATAAGATTTAAATTGCAAACATGTTATCTTCGTTGCATTAATTGCAAATTGACATCAGGTGTTCGAGGATTATGCAATTGAAGGCTTGGGTGTATTTCATAATAACAGATACTTAACTTTTGACCCTTTGTTCATCTTTTAGCTTATTGATGGACACAGGCCTCTAAATAGATAGGAGTTTACGCCATAATCTACGATAGCCAATCTCTGTTAATTATTCTACACCTTAGAGATTTTTTTTAGGGGATTGTATAAAAGAGTTTGACAATCCGCGGGGCGGAGCATATGTTCCTATATATGTGTACATGACACCCACGATACACGAATTCCTAGTGTCGGGATGTGAGCGTACAGAGCATCTATAAGAAAATAGCATAAATTCTTTACCTTACAGATGTTTTGTTGTATTGTCAAATGTTTATGATTTCTCACTTTGCCTTTACTGTCAGAGCATGTTTTATATGGGTAAAGTACCAAAGGACCAAGCAGTCCAGATGCCATTGCTGCTTGGCTTGAATCAACCCCTGATAGAATTGGAGTCTTATTGCGGGTTCATAGATGCCTTCCTAAACTTGCTACCTCCTACGTCTAAGTTAGAACTCTTGATATCGCTTGCTTACCAGATCACAACATCACCTTCTTATTATAATTTTATAGTTGTACGAGCTTTTGCCCGCGGCTTCGCTCGCGTTACGAAGTAATATTTTCATCCCCTATTTTATCCCCTTGGGGGTAGAATTGATCAAAATCCATTCTTAGCGGATGCCTACGTCATAACATCTAGTTGTGTGCTGGGCTGTGCGTTGATAGAACACTATGTCAGTCAGTCACCTTTGAGTTATATATATTTAGATATCTACTATATTATCGATGACATAAACATTCAAAATACAAGACAAGAGATCGTTCTAAAGCGTCTTCCATAACATTAAAACCAACAGTTTTATTAAGATAAAGCCGGTTTGTTTGTCGACTGCGCTGCAGATGAAGGTACTATTATGTTTTACGAGCTCAGGTACAATGGGTCTGAGGATAAGGCTGCTAACACAGTAGGCGTGTTGAACGCACGAGAACTGCTCTTAAAATATACGCAAAAATACGTAAAGCATAAATGCCTTGAGGGATATTTGGGAATAATAGTAGATTTTTTTTTCTAAAGTAGATTTTTTATACAATTTACATTTACGCAAAAATTTTAAATGGCAACAAAACAGGATAGAAGAAAATAGGACAAAATGTAATGATAGAATATATTTTTAAATTGAAAAAGAATGGAACCAGTGGTTGCCACCATAACTTGTACAAAAATTAAATAAAAACAATTTATTTGAATCATCACATGCATACGCACGATTAGGTACAGTATATATTTTACGTTTTAAATCTTATGTGCTTACTTACGTGTATGAAAAAAATGAAATAACTCACAATTTACCCCGGAAAACATTGCTTTCGGACATTATTTCGTTGAAAATAAATATAATGTTCAATATTATTATCCTCTTTTCCACGCTATATTTAACGCCACATGTGTAAGTTGCCTAATCAGTACAGTGGGAAGAAAATCACAATCCGCGTTTGTATACGTGCTTTACAATCGGACTTGAGAACTTAGTGAGGGACTGAGAGGGGATCTTGTACAAGATATTCTTCCTTTTTTAAACGGGTTTGAATATAAACCTCTAGTTAACTGATCTACAAAGTTAAGCAACTGCGAGCGCGATCAGTGGTTTGATGGGTGACCACAAGTAGTTAAATTTAATCAGTGGGCGCGGTCAATAGTTGGATGGGTGACCACTAGTACTTAAGTTAGCTTTTAGGGCACATTAATACGTTGGTTCTGATAGTTGTCGTTGGGTAGCAGTTAAACTTCAAAAACATTTGCTAAGAGATGGCCTCTAAGTTGCATCTGTTTTCCCCAATTCACATTTGAGTAACGACATAGATCGTACGTATTTGATCACAGGGCCTTTTTCCTGTCTCGCGTGCTTTCTACACGCGTCCCACACACACACACATGCATAAGCTCGCTGCATCTCTTCGACCATTACGCGCGTGCCTATGTAAAGATAGGTTGCAAGAGCTACGCAAGTGTGTGGGACGCAGGCATAGCATGCGCGACAAGAAAAGCTCTTTTAAAAGGTCACGAAATTGCGCTGCAAATTTTAGCGAAACTTCCCTTGTAATGTTTGAAGTTTCTCTAGCGTAACGCCTGTTTCATGGCCACACGTAAAACGCTACCGCTCATCCACCATAACCACAGCCCAAGACAAGATACAAGCTGAACTTCCCCACCATTTACCGCTGTTATATCCGCGTTTAACGGTTTTTATTTCGTGCCATATTTACTAAGTTTTTACGGCATAGTTATGAGTTATTTCGTAGTAAGAGTTATTTGTTGAAGCAAACTTCGATGGGGTTCTGACGAAAATCTGTGTCAATGTGTTGTTTGTTTGATAAACGTATAATGTACTAATAGATAGAAGAATAATGTACTAATTTATTATTTACTATATGTAATTAAATTAATTTAATGACGGTACAGTAGATAGCGCGAACGCCACACCGTATTCTTACTAATATAAGCAGAATGAAGCGCTGTTATGTTTTACTTTCAAGAGTATAAAGTATAAATGGGTATCGACGCCCGGGAACAGTTGTAATTAACTTAGATAAGATGAGATTTCTACCTAAAGTCGGCCAAACATGCGTTGCTACCCCTTTTTTTTTTTTTTTTTGTTCATGAGGGGGAAACCTTCGAAAGGTACCCGGCGCCGTGGGAGCGACGCAGGGTTATGTGGGATTTTCACCGCACTAAAACCCCCCCGGTAGCCGTCCTCAGCGCTGCATAGAGGGCTAAGGGATCTCCAAAGGAACGCAACCGGAATCCTCTAAGCGCGTTACCCCGTCGGGCTCTGCCCAGGTGAGCTTGACGCTCGCCACACCATCTGGTGCGTACGACGGTATGCGACCACACACACCGCCGACCTTCCCGGTGTCGCTTACCGGGCGGTTCGAGCTCCCACACTTACCGCCCGCACCCGGAACCCCCGTTTTAGTCGCCTCTTACGACAGGCAGGGGATACCGTAGCCCTATTCTGGTCCCGAAACTACAGGGACGCGTTGCTACCCCTGCTATCACTGCTGTTATTAGGCAGAAATAGGTGTGGCGGTGGTTAGGTGTGGCGGTGGCACCAGAGTCAAACCACAAAACATTCTACCACCTACAATCCTAACTTTATGTGTGGGAACCATTGCTCACATACAAAATCCTAGAAGCCCCAGTTATTCAAAACCCCGTTAGTAATATAATACGATTGTTCTTAAAACAGTATCCAATACACTACAGTTAGAACAATACCTGGTCATTGCTCGCAGTTTGATTGGAAATAACTGAAATAATGAAGCCTGAGCCGCAACTGCCTCGCACGTGACCATGTAGTAGGGTGACCATATAGTGCTATTTTTGTAGGACTTTTTTTACTGGAATGAAAGAACAGTATTTTCTGTACTTAGTTTAATATACGAGTATGTGTAAGTTTTTGTCTGTGTTCATTTTTTGTCTGAACAATGAAATTTTTATACAGATTTTTATTTTTAAAATTGTAGTTATTTGTTTTTTATTGTTGTTTTGATACTTGTATATTGCAAATTGAATAAAAAATATATACATTTTTTCTATTGTTGTTATCTGGTCGCTATACAAACATCGCTAACTAGTTTATTGTCTACTTTTTAATAAAATACCTACATATCCTTCGCTATCGTTGTTATCTGGTCACCCTACATCAACATGAAGTTATCTCCGGCAATACACAGGAAGGCTAAGCGGTGGCAGAGATCGACTCACTAATTTTTTCTCCTGTTTTTTTTAATCATTATCCGTTGCTAGTGTTGTTATATAGTCACCCTACATCAACATGACGTCATCTCCGGCAATACACAGGACGGCTCAGCGGTGGAGGAGATAAACTCAGTAACTTTTTGTCCTGATTTTTTAAAATAATTATCCTTCGATATTATTGTTATATGGTCACCCTACATCAACATGACGTCATCTCCGGCAATACACAGGACGGCTCAGCGGTGGCGGAGATCGACTCACTAACTAGTTTATTGTCCCGGTTGTCAATGTATTGTGTTTACCCTAGTTTGATTTGAAAATACACTATTCATTGTATGTTCTACTCTTAGTTTAATAATTCTAGTGCTAAAACCACAAATACTCAATCCAGAGTTAAAATGGATTTCGGTTTCAAAAGTAATTGTTATTGTCAATCTACTTCCTAAATCAATATTGAGTATGTACTATGTATGTATTATTTTTTTATATAGAAGAAGTAGCAGACGAGCATGCAGTCCAGCTGTTGCTGAGTGTCTTCCATGGACATCTGCAATCAACCCCAAACGAAACCAGATACCCACTTGTGGTCGACCAATGGACCTGAATGCCTCGTAAAAGTATGACTCCCTTACCACACCCTTCAAACCAGAACACAGCAGCGCTTAACACTGCTGTTATAAGCCAGGAATAGGTGTGGCGATGATACCGTCGAACCACAGAGGGTTCTACCATCTTTGATGTAAGTAAGCAGACCAAAAAAGCTCACTCGATTTACATGTGGCACTTACGTGAATGTAGACATTTGAAGGCTAGATTTTATTAATAAGAGAATGGTGGAGGTTTATTTTTCAGTAATAAAATAAACTGTGTTTAGCTCCGCGATTATATCGGGTATGTAATTTAAATAATGAAGTACGTGTTTTTTTTTTAAATACTAAAAAAGTAAACGCTTATGTTGTTTCAAAATGAATATAAAAATAATAAAAATATTAATGATAAGTTTTTTACAAAACATTTTATCCTTTAAAAATCACCCGTTTTTGTATAATAGCCTATCTATATCGACACATCTTTAATCTATACGTAAATTTCATAATTATCAAAATGTTATGTTGTGTATTTACACGGTCGAGAACGCAACCTGAAAAGAGAAAATTATATTTTTATCGCCATACAGACAGTATGGCGATAAAAATACAATTGGTATATCACTCTGCATAATGCATTATATACATTCTGCATTATATTATATACATTATAAACCCACTCTACAACAAAATATTCCAAAACGCATAACCTTTACGATACAGATCTCGATAAGCATACAAATTAAGCGTTTATCGAAATCCCTTTGTCCATTCATTGAGCAATTACGAGCATTACTTAATGATTACGATCTGTATAATCATGATTGGGATTGGCTATGTATACTATAATATACTTATACTCAACGTGGGAACTTATTAACTAATTAATAATATTAGTTTCGGTTGATAGCAGTGATAGTCTAGTGGTTAAGAAACTCGGCCTCTCGATCGAGGGGTCCGAGGTTCAAATCCCAGGCCTCTGATTTTGGTGGACTATGGCCTAATCCTTCTCGTTATGAGAGGAGATCCGTGCCCAGCAGTGGGACAGCAATGAGTTGTTGATGATGATTGTTGATTGATGATTGTTGATGACGAGGTTGTTGATAAGTCGACTGATCATCAACTCATGCCTAAAATCGGTGTCTGTTCTCATCAACCCACTAATATTTTTCTACTGGACACTGGTTTCCTCGCATAAAAACGTATTTTTGATACCCGAATAAGACACAGTAAGTCCATGTAGTATCTATGCAATGCTAAAACGCGAATTGTGCTGCTAAAAGTAATTTCTTTTTAATATAGGAGTGGCAGACGAGCATGCAGTCCACCTGATGTCAAGTGTCCAATGTCGCCCATGGGCATCTATAACCAACCCCAGATAGGCTACGATATTTCTACCTGAGGTCAGCCACAGATGCGCCGCTACCCCTGAGGACTAAGCTGGAACGCCTCGGATAATTATGTCTCCCTTACCACACCCTTAAAACCGGAACATCACCGCTTGACACTGCTGTTATTAGACAGAAAGAGTGGCGGTGGTGCATCGAGAGTAGAACCACAGATTTTTCTACCTTACAAACTAAATGTGGCGATAGTGCTGGTATAGTTTAACCTTTAAAGGGTTTACTACCCTTTAGATCATCAACAACCCATTACTATTCTGTTGGGCACGAGTTTCCTCTCATAATGAGAAGTATTAGGTCATAGTCCACCTCGCTGGCCAAGTGCGTATTGGTAGACTTCAAATACCATTGCGATTTTTTTTATTTTTATAAACCTCTCAGGTATGCAGGTTTCCTCACGATGTTTTCCTTCACGATGTTTCTAATACGCACATAACTACTTTAAAAATCAGAGGTGCGTGCCTGGGAACCTCGGACTCCTCGGTCGAGAGGCCGAGTTCCTTAACCACTATGCTATCACTGCTTTTAGATCAGTTTCCAATAAAGGGTATTAGAGCGAACTATGTACCATGAAAACGCATGTTAGTTAGTTGAAACCATCAGTAATTAAGTGCGTCCGTCAATCTCAATTAGAGGGCTATCGATCGCTAATGCATCCCGTCATCTCATTACAATATCATGTCCTGTAGGTCATAGTTTGTGTTAATATTACGTGTTTGAAGGTAGTGGATACCTCTGTTCGACGCCCGCAGCACTACCGCCACACCTGTTTCTGCCTAATAGCAGCAGTGTTAGCGCTGCTGTGTTCTGGTTTAAAGGGTGTGGTAAGAGAGACATATTTTTCCAAGGCTTTCTATTTTAGTTCTTAAAAGTGACGTATCTGTGGCCGATCTCAGATAGGAATCGAATCCTATGTAGGGTTGATTACAGATGTCAATGGGAGGCAGTAGCCACTTACCATCAGGTGGACTGCATGCTCGTCTACTACTCCGATATTATAAGTGAAGCATAAAATCGCGTAACTACCCACACTAGCTACTTTTAGCAGATGAAGCTACTTTTAGCAGCGTTCCGCGTTTTGGCGATTGAAAAGTACAACATACGCCCGTTATTAATAATCAATCTATCCAAATTTTATCTACTTATTTGTCAATTTTTGGTATGAAACAATTGTCAAATTGTCAAATATTATATTTGGATATAACATTGGATATATTATTCATTATTAATTAGTATCAGATTTACTCCGTATTAGTTTGTTACTACTATTTCATAAAATAGAAAGGCGAAAATATTCAAAACGAATTTGGATTTTAGTATGGTCAGTCAAAAACAGAAAACGTTTATTTTTAATTTTGATAGTTCTCCAATTCATCCTAGTATTTCTATAAATACATACATATGTATTAATAGAAATACTAGCTGATCCGGCAAACGTTGTGTTGCCATATAAAAATACTTAGGGGTATGAAAAATAGATAATAGTCGATTCTCAGACCTACTGAATATTTATATAAAATTTGGTGAAATCGGTAAAGCGGTTTCGCAGGAGTACGGTAACTAACATTGTGACACGAGGATTTTATATATAAGATAAACATACTGAGTATTTATATAAAATTTGGTGAAATCGGTAAAGCGGTTTCGCAGGAATACGGTAACTAACATTGTAACACGAGGATTTTATATATAAGATAAACTAAAAATATTATTAATAAACGATTTTACTCATATGTGACTTAAAAACACATATGTTTAAAAATCACTTATAATAAAAGACAGTAATTCGATCCGGGCACTAATGGAGGTGTCTCAGGTACAAAAGCTTTTATAGAACTTCGAGAGCTTTCACTGAGCTTTGAATGGACACTGGATAGTCTTTAAAAATCCGAGCTTTTGTATGAAACTCGTTGATGAAAATGCCACCTGATATCTGGCATTTCAAAATACGTGAACTAAATAGTTTTACTGCAGTGCTATGTGGACTTTATGCTGTTTAGTTTAGTGAAGTATTTGGATGGGATATTTTTGGATGGAGTTTTAAAAATTTGATTTTGAAATAGTAGGTAACTGCAATATACTGCACTGCAAATAGCAAGCAGTGATAGCCTAGTGGTTAAGAAACTCGGCCTCTTGATCGAGGGGTCCGAGGTTCATATGCCAGGCACACACCTCTGATTTTTCAAAGTTATGTGCGTATTAGAAATTAATTATCACTTACTAAACGGTGAAGGAAAACATCGTGAGGAAATCTGCATACTTGAGAGATTTATAAAAAAAATCTCAAAGTTGCGTGAAGTCTACCAATACGCGCTTGGCCAGCGCGATGGACTATGGCCTAATCCTTCTCATTATGAGAGGAGACCCGTGCCCAACAGTGGGACAGTAATGGGTTGATGATGAGGTAACTGCAAACATATTTTGAGTATCGGATTCAATTCAATTTTGTTAAACAATTTTATTTTTATTTTTCAATCAATTTTTATTTAAAAAATGAAGCATATACTTTATACATACTACTGAAAATCTTTAGATTGTAAGTGGTTATCCAATGATAATAAACAAAGCTTACGACTTCAACTAAACCTACAAACGAAAGCCCAAATTTCATAGATGTACTGACTGCCGCCCATGGGCATATGCAATCAAAACTTGATTGGAGATCTATCTGAGATCAGCCACGGGTCCATTGAGTTCCTACCCTTATAAACTAAGTTACAATATACCCTAATATTAAGTAGTAATAGTAGTAGTATTAAGTAGTAGTAGTGGTAGTAGTAGTAGTAGTAGTAGTAGTAGTATTAAGTTTGCAACGTATGGTGAAAGTGGTGGTTTACCACACTTTTTAAACCAGAAGAGAGCAGAGCTTAACACTGTCTTGAGGTGGTGCCTAAGGAAAGCCCCACGAAGGGTTCTATTACCTATCAATATTTAAGTCAATTCCTGTCAGTTTCAATCATTCCCTTCCACAGAATTTCCGTTCGATTCCCGCATAATCGGTGCATGCATAACACAATTGTCACACGTGTGGCACAAGTCAACATGCACTGAGATTTACATTTTATAAATTGGGAAAGAAATGTGAAAGTTAGAATCCGAATCGTAAAATACATTTGGTAATAGGTTTCAAAAATCGTACAATTATAGCAGTGATACAGTGGGTCCGGGTTCGAATCCCATGCGTGCACTTCTGAGGTGGATAGCTCGTTTACTTGGTGGACAGCATGATTAATTAATTAAATAGTAGTACACAAATAATTTTGAAAGAAAAATGTGAGGTGGATTGGGATTCGCACCTCCACCCTCGAATTACTTAAACGCTCTTCCTATACTCACATCATTTTAAAAACCAGTTGCTTGCCTGGGATTGTGATTAAGATACTCGACCTCTCGATCTATGGGTCCGAGGTTCAAATCCCAGGCACCTGTGATTTTTCAAAGTTATTTGCGTATTAGAAATTAATTATCACTTGCTTAAAACGGTGAAGGAAAACATCGTGAGGAAACCTGCATACCTGAGAGATTTATAGAAATCTCAACGGAAGGTGAAGTCTACCAATTTGCACTTGGCCAGCGCGGTGGATATATTCCTTCTCATTCTGAGTGGAGATCCGTGCCCAGCAGTGGGACAGTAAAGGGTTGACGACGACAATGCCTTTACATTAATGTGATAGTACCTCATACCGAGGTAGACAGTATACATATATAAATCGAATCCAAACACCTATATTGGAACTGCATTGTGCGCTTAATCCCCAGGAGCTAAGACCTCTTAGGGTCTCTTGAGGTCCCTGCAGGATTACTGCTCTTACTAGTTGATTGCTTGCTATACAACTATTGCATATAGAGAAGTAATCGAATAGGGCTCGAATATAGATAATAAACAAGTAAATTGACAATAGAACGAACAGTCTCTCTAAATAAGATTTCAATAGTGTATTTTTTCAAGAAATGACATTGACAAAAAACGTATGTAAGTATGAAAGAGAAAATCCAGCTTCACATAAAGGTGAGCGAGGACAAATAACAAAACTTTTTTCGTATTATTCGTTATTCTAAAAAAATCATTTGATCTAATTCCCATATTATGGGGTTCATAAAAATAATTGGACCGCCATTTTGTAGCGTCCTCCATTTTGAATTAAGAATGACGTCACTAACGTAAGTGTTTATCCAACCATACTCGTATGCAGAAATTCAACTCAGTAAATTTAATTAACGTTATCAAAAAAAATATTTTTGAAAACGATTTCAAAATAAAAAAAATCTTTTTTAATTGAGATATCTCATTTTGTCCAGGTTAACCGTCTTAAATACTTAAGTCTTTTTTCAAGCAAAATATATTTGACCATGCCACAAAACAAACCTCAGAATCTATTATTATCCTAATCTTAAACAATACAAGTGCTCTCGACTACGCATTAGCACATCAAAGGACAACAAAATGACAATAAGGGCATTTCTAACGAGACGTGTACACGGATAACGTATAGCTCTAACCACGCCTCTGGTTAAATAGACATATGAGTACACGCAATCATGCATTCTCTTGATAATTAAATTTATTTACGAATATATTGTAAGCTGAGTGTGTGTGTGTGTGTTTCTGTGTGTGTTTGTGTGCGTATAAAGTATTTCTTTTTGTATATATCTTTCTATGTTTATATCTATGTTCGAGTGAGCATGCGTGCTAGCGTGCTTGCGGCGGCCATCTTGAGGCGTCCATCTTGAGGCGACCGCCATTTTGGGATTTAAAATGGCGTCACTAAATTAATCATGCATTCATTCATTGATAATTAAATTTATTTAAGAATATATTGTGCTGAGCATGTTTGTGTGTGTGTGTGTGTTAGTGTGTGTGTGTTTGTGTGCATTTGTGCGTTAGATTTTTTTCCGTGTGTTCAATCTGTATTTTTGTGCACGCGCGGGCGTTGTACGTTGGACTTAAAATGACGTCATTAAATCAATCATGCATTGTCATACAAACCAAAGGTGTATGTAAAATTTAAACTCGATTGGGGTGATTATCTAGGGCAAGTTAAATAAAAAATGTAATAAAACGGTTGACAGACATATAAGTATTTGCATTTTATTTTAAAACAAATATAAGTAAATTTTGGTTCACAACGAAGTATTATTTTGTATATTTTTTTTATTTATTTTGACAATACGTCCTTTGATTGAGTTTCTAGATCTTCTAAGGCCAGAACCTTTCACGAATAGAAGTCCCTCACAGTCCCTTTAAAGATGCATGTCCATCAGTTTATAACCCTATTTCACCACTTCTTGACCAAAAAATGATCAACACAACACAAGTAAGACACTTAATGGAGTTTAATCTTAAATTCTATCCAAAAAGACTGCAACCAAGACGTGTGGACACGGGTAACGTATGGGCCACGCCTCTACTAAAGATCGTTAGTAGAAAGCGATCCGTTGCCACAAATAAACGCGATTGAGTGCCACTAGTGGTTGTCGGAATAAGTTATTGTCTTGCTAAGTACCGTTTAGTGCATTACCCTTGCGCTTGGAGATTCGTGGCGCTGGTTTGAAATCGGGAGGTCGGGGTTCGAGTCCCGGGCACGGTGAAGTTGAGTATTTATGTAGTTAGGGAATTATTATAACACAAAAAATGTTGAAAGTGTAATATTTTAAAATGCGTCTAATTTGTGGGCTGCAGGGAATGTCAAAGAATGAGATATACATATGAGAAACATTACCCTCCGCAATGAGGAAAAAATATCCCTTCCTTGGTTGGTAAAGAAAGTCATTCTAAGTAAACCTATAAAGATTCTCGAAGGTATGTTATGATTATCCATCTGTGCTTGGGGAGCAACTATGGCTTCAGTCATGAACTGCCAGCTGAGAGGAGTCCTGTGCCCAGTAGTGGGACAGATCACCCAGAAATTCTACCTGAAGTTCTTCTGAGAAGTTAGATGACGATAAGGCAGACTGGCTACCTGGTCGAAAGCAGTTACCGTCGCCTATGGACATTTGCAACACCAGAGGAGTCGCCAATGCATCGCCGGCTTTGAAGGAAAGTTCTTTTTGCACCCCTCTTGATTCTTATTACATTCAACAGACTTTTTGAGACAGAGATTTCACATATAACCTCTGCTTAGCACAAATAAATCTCAAATTCATCCCTCGCCCCTACGTTGTACACAACCACTCATCCCCAAATTTAAGGGCCCTTGAACTACGGGAGACTTGTTCCTGGGTACTCCACACTTGACAGACATATGTGGACCCTTAAAACATTGTGGCGAATTGACGTAGACTTTGACATATGTAGAGTACTTATTGGTTCTTTTGGGAATTTTATTGATCTTTATTTAGGACTAGCTGACCCGGCAAACTTTGTACCGCCTCAAAATCTATTTATCAAATACTAGCAGAACCCGCGGCTTCGCCCGCGTTAAATCATATATTTTAATTTATATATGACATACAAATAACTGTAATCGTAAATTTGTACTTTAACAATTTTAACGCTATACTTTATCGTTAAAATTGTTAAAGGGTTCATTAATATTTCATTAATGAAAGCTTCTTTTTCGTCACTGTGTACCTAAATTGGTCAAGCTTTCTTCAGAAACATACACTAAAACTCTAATTAGTGGACTGAAATGAAACTTTCTTTAAAACATAAGTTTCATGTAGGATACAATAATTACTGTTTGCACTATTCCATAGGAACCGTCCATGTTTTATGGGACCTTACATACAGTGGTTCTATCCAGGGTCTCTGGCTGGGCGGTTAGAGCTCCCTTTCTTGCCGCCCGCAACTCCAGAAGTCCCCCTTTAGTCTCGTACGACAGGTCCCCTGCCTGTAGTACTGTAGCCCTGTTCTAGCCCAAAATTTTAATCCAAGGTCTATTTGTTTACCACATCACCATCACTAATCCACGTATAACCACAACCATACCCCACGGCAGGACAAAATGTTGGCACGCAGTGTGTCCAAAGTAGTTGCGATGTACCTAATTGGTATACCAAAATGTAGGCCCATTTGAATAAACTTATGCATTATTATCATATATGAAATTTGCACCCGTCCACGTTGTCGTGTATTTGTCTGAATATACGTTATCTGAAATTTCTGAAAAAAGATTCCCGTATACATACATATAACACTTCTTTTACCTCCTTAGTAGAATTTCAAAACATTCCTATGTACATATGCACCAATAAATACTTTATCAGCAAATTTCTGAAAGCTAATATTCAACACCAGCGGTCGGCAACCCGACACTCACGGGTGGTGTGTGGCCCGCGACTTTCCCTTGTGGCCCGCGGGTCTGCGCGTTACTAATAATTGGCCAAATGCAAGTCAAACCCGCACCTGGAGGGTTCCGTACAACCAAAATATTCATTTTTTTATTTCTAGTGTTTAATATTGCAGCAGCCATTAAAGTAAACACATTGTAAAAAATTTAAACTGTCTACCTCTAACGTCAAAAGTTAGTTGGATAAATATCGAATAGTAGTTTGTTGTATGGGGACTCATTTTTGTTTTCAACTTTTTTTTATTTTAATTTGTTGTTATAGCGGCTACCGTTAAGCATCCTCTGTAAAAATTTCAAATGTCTACCTATTACGGTTCCTGAGATAGAGCTCTGTGACACACGGACAGACGGACAGACAGCGAAGTCTTAGTAATAGGGTTCCGTTTTTATCCTTTTGGTACCGAACCCTAAATTACAGCTGTTCTGCACTTCAGCACGCGCAATACATTCCCGTGTTAAAAATATGTGTTACGACGGCCCGTGGACCCGTGGCCCGTGTTCGCCCTACACTAAACCTCTCTGCACTCTGTTCTTTTTCCAGACATGCTAAAGGAAGTAACTTCAATAACGGTTTTTAAAGAAACTTTCTTTACTTATAGTACCCTAATGGGGTTGATTGTTGAGTTGCTAATAATGATGAAACAGATGTGTAAACAGAAAGGCATAATGCATACACGCTTTTATAGCCGTCTTAAGGGTTGATCTAAAAAAAACAGTGACTCAGATGCTTCATTGAGTCTAATGATAATTTTTCATAGTGGTTGCTTTCAAATTAACGGATTATAAAATAAAGTTCTAACCCCTATTTAACGACCTTAAGTTTGATTTAAAAAAAATGGAAAAATAATTGATATATTATTTACAACCAGAAAGCAAAATACCAATTTTCATAGACTTTGCTTCATAATCGGCTTACATCTAAACAAACTTTCAACCTCTATATTACCTACTTAGAGGTAGTTTTTCCATAAATGGTGTTAAAAAAAGTTCTATCATTCCCAACCACGAAGCCAATTGCCATTTTTTACAGTCCTTACTTCCAAATTAACGGTTTTTAAAATAAAGTTCCATCCCCTATTAAACGTCCTTAAGGGTTAACTTTACAAAAACGGTGAAATAGATGTTCTATTATTTTCAATCAGAAAGCAGGATACTAAATTACATAGACTTTGCTCTAAAATCTGGGAACTTCTAAACGTGAGTTTCTACCCCTATTCTATCCTCCTAAGGGTAGATTTTCCATAACCGTTGTTAAAGAACGTCTATTATTTCGTACCAGAAAGCTAAATCCTATATTTACAGTCCTTGTTTCCAAATAAACGAATTTTAACATAAAATTCCATCCCCTATTAAACTACCTTAAGGGTAGATTTTCCAAAAACTGTGAAATAGGTGTCGTTTTATTTTTAATCACAAAGCCAAATAACAATTTTCATAGACTTTGCGTAAAATATTGCGGACTTCTAAACGAAGTTGCCACCCCTATTTTACCTTCTTAAGGGTAGATTTTCCATAAACGGTGTTAAAGAAGCTCTATTATTTCGAACCAGAAAGCTGCATGCTTATTTTACAATCCTTGTTTCCAAATTAACGAATTATAAAATAAAATTCTATCCCCTATTAATCGAACATAAGGGTTGATTTTCCAGAAACGGTAAAATAGGTGTTCTATTATTTTCATTCAGAAAGCTGAATATAAAATTGCATAGACTTTGTTTCAAAATCTGCGGACTTTCCAACAAACTTTCCATCCCTATTTTACCCTCTTAAGGGTAGATTTTCCATAAATCGTGTTAAAAAAAGTTCTTTTATTTCCAACAGGAAAGCCAAATCCAAGTTTTTTTAGTTCTTGCTTCCGAATTAGCGGAGTTTGAAATAAAATTCCAATCCCCATTTAACGACCTTAAGGGATGATTTTCAAAAAACAATGAAATAGGTGTTTAATTATTTTCTATCAAAAGCCCAAATACCGATTTCGTAAAGTTTAATACAAACTTACAACCCTTATTTAACCCAAATAAGGGTTGATTTTCTAAAAACGGTAGAATTAAAGTTCTACTATATCTAACCAGTAAGGCAATGGCTAACTTTCATAGTGCTGGCTTTCAAATTGGCAAATTTTAAAATAAGCTGTCAACCTCTATTTTACCAAATTAAGGGTTGATTTTCCAAAAATGGTGAAATAGGTGTTTAATTATTTTCTACCAAAAAGCTAAATACAGATTTTCATAGAGATAAGATCAAAACTGAGGGATTTTCATACAAACTTACAACCCTTATTTAACCCACGCAAGGGTTGATTTTCCATAAACAGTAAAATTAAAGTTCCACTATATCTAACCAGTAGAGCAATAGCTAACTTTCATAGTGCTGGCTTTCAAATTGGCAAATTTTAAAATAAGCTGTCAACCCTTATTTTACCAACTTAAGGGTTTATTTTCCAAAAATGGTGAGATAGGTAATTTATTATTTTTAATCGATAACCCAAATACCGATTTTCATAGACTTTACATCAAAACTGGGGGAATTCCATACACACTTACAACCCTTATTTAACCCACATAGGGGTTGATTTTCCAAAAACGGTAGAACTAAAGTTCTATAACATCTAACCAGTAAAGCAATGCCTAACTTTCATAGTGCTGGCTTCCAAAATGTCAAAATTTAAAATAAGCTGTCAACCCCTATTTAACCACCTTTAGGGTTGATTTTGGAAAAACCCTCAGATTAGATTTTTATAACTTTAATTAGAAACCTAAATACCAATTTTCATCCAGTTTGCTTTAAAGCTGACGGACTTTCATACTAACTTTCATCCCCCATTTAACCCCCTTAACGGTGGAATATCAAAAAATCCGTTCTTAGCTGACCTCTACTCGGTGAAAAGAATATTCCTACCAAATTTCAAGTCTTTAGCTCTAATGGTTCCAGAGATATCGTGATGAGTGACTATATACGTGGAAATCTCTTTTATATATATAGATATTTCATATAAAATATAGCCTATGTTACTCGTGGATAATATATGTAGCTTACGAATGGGGAAACAATTTTTAAAATCGGTCCAGTAGTTTTTGAGCCTATTCATTACAACCAAACAAACAAACAAAGATTTCTTCTTTATAATATTAGTCTAGATTAGGGATTTGCGAATGTACGCAAATCCCTAATAAAGAAGGTTGTTGTATGTGGGATTTATGTGAGATAATACTTAAATGTTCTATTTTTGATTAATTTCAGATGATAATTTAATGGATGAAACGACGTATTATTCTTATAATACATTAAGGATCATTTTCTGGTAAAATTATGATAATATCTGCTGAAAAATGTATTATCACTAGTAAAATAAAAATATACCTATTTATAATTTATCTTAATCAAACATCTTAATATATTGGGAATATACTTTTCCGAGGCATTCCAATTTAGTCCTCAGGGGTAGCGGCGCATCTGAGGCCGACCTCAGGTAGAAATCTAATCTAATCTGGATTTGATTACAAATGTCCATGGGCGGTAGCGACCGCTTACCATCAGGTGGGCATGCAGCTCGTCTGCTACTCCTATATTATAAAATAATCTTGGTGTGATAGCCTGAGAGACCTGGCTTTTCTAAACTACTGACTTTTCCGAGGTATATACGTATGGGAAGTCAGTACACTTTTGCTTTAAAAGTTAAGGAAACATTGTAAGGAAAGTTACTAAAACTTTATAATGTTTTAGCGAGGTCGAAGTCTGTTAATTTGCATTCTACCTACGTATGCATATAAGTATGTATATAGGTTATTGCATTTATGTTGCAATTATCAAAATAAAATGAAATAAATCTCTCTCTCTACACTTACTGTATGCAAATAAATAATAAGCATAATACTTATATTCACACGGAGACACCGTAAAACGGAACCATAACTTCTTTTCTATTAAAAATATGATGAAATTTACCTGAAACAAAAAAAGAAACAAAATAAGTAATGTACCTTTTAAAGTTAACAAAAAATAAAGAATATACTCGTATAAATGATTATTTATAAAAAAAAATCCTAGAATACATTTATAGCCCGCTTTTTGTATACAAATCAAAGAGCTTAATCCCTTTCGTAGGCGTCAGGCTTAGAAGATACCTCGAAAAATCCTTCCAAGAAGGTTTCGTAGGATATTATAAATATGACGAGTTACTAGGCTACAGAAATTTCTTGTTTACTTGAAAAGTAGCACGTGCTTTAATAGTTGAAAACATCGTAAAAAATCTTCGCGTTGGACGTTACAAGGAAGAAGCTTCTCCACTAGAAAATAACTTCTAGTAACTTCTAGAAAATTTTACTGACGTTTACCAATCATGCAACTTTATACGCGCTTAAAGCTCAATACTACAAGAAGTCATGGAAAAAGAAAGTGTTATCGATTTATTATACTGACAATAAAATTATATGATTTATGAATTAAAATTAAAATCCACAAAAACAAATAAAAATCTAAAAAAAAATTCAATAAAAATTTCAATTTCAATATCTATTAATTTTACAATTTAAATATTGAATTCAAATTAATTCAAAATCAATCACACAAATGGGAACCGTGTGTGCACCGTTATACTGTTATAGTATATAATCAACCCCAAACTACACAACATCAAATCGGGTACAAAACCAATCATAACCGTAACGCACCGTAATGTAGCGGTCCGATCAGCCCGAGCACGGCACCGCCATCTTGAGGTGGGACCGACTCTTTTGGTATAAAAATGTGATACACTGAGAGATTTAATTTAGTGATATATCGTGGAATTACAATATGGTGCTAAGTATTAAATATTGTAACAATACACTGATTTCTTTTTGACTTTCATTGATTAATTTTGGCTAAATGTTGTAACCAATTGAAACCTTGGTTGAAAAAATACGTAATTCAAATGAATTGAAATCAAATATAAAACAAAAACAGTGTACTCGTAAACTATTGGCAAACATTAAAAAAAAAAATTACAGGGATAATATTATTTGGTAAATGCAAATATAATTTGTTGAAAATAACTTTTAAAATAGACAGCATATATTTTCTTTTTCTTTCTAAATTATAAGATCGTGGTTTTTACCCACAATAAGTCGAAAACACTACACAGAAGTACATTAGATGTAAGCAGCCTATTCAGATACAATTTTTTTATCTATTTTGTATTCAATACATCACCACCCTAAACCCTAACGGGCAGTTAACCCTCCGTTCGGGAGTCGTTCCGGCGCGGCACAAACTAGTGTTTTTATGCCACCTGATGTTGGAATTAGCGAGCAGTTTGCGGGTTAACTCCGGCGATTCGGATTTCATTACGCCACATAAAAGAACTGTTATTTCGATGTATGGCTTCAATTGGATTATGGGTTAGATTACTTCTCGGCGAGTTCGTTTATAGATTCGTTAAATTAATAGAAATTGGAATTATTGTTTCATTTTACAGCTAGTTAACCCTTTCATCGACTTATTTATGTTATACTGCTGCTTCAATTAGCATTAGAAGGTTTTAAGATATACCTATTCTTGCACGCTGGCCATGTGCAAAATCTTCACACATTTTATAGAACTTTTTTTAAAGAACTCAGTGTGTAGGTTTCTTTATAATGTTTTTCCTTTCCAGCAAAGCATGTGATGTATAATTTCTAATACGCACATAATATAAAAAATCAGCGGTTCTTAGAATTTGAACCCTGAACCCTCAACACGACAGGTAAATTCTAACAACTAAGCAATAAGTTTTTTAGTCTTGGACAGCTAGTATGAGTAGCAGATGGTAACTAAATTATGTGAAACCCTACAAGTAAAACTAGATAAGTCTGAAGTAAAAGATATAATTAAAATAAAGAAACAAAACCAGGAAAGAAGTACACTCATAGTTGAGCTAACTAACACCTTTACAAAAACGGAAATTCTTAAAGCAGCCAAAATTTACAACATAAAATATAAAACTAGTAAGATAAGTGCGAAACACATGGGTTTCAAAGCTAACTCTGATATCCCTATATTTGTGTCAGAAAATCTGACTCCATATTCATCCAGATTATACTTCTTGGCTCGAGGATTTAAACAAGCAAATAATTACAAATACTGTTGGACAAACTACGGTAAGGTGTACCTTCGGCGTGATGATGATTCTCCAATACTTAATATCACCAAGGAATCACAAATACATCAACTAATTAAATGACTAGTATTCGTTAAAAATTTTAGAGATACCAATGTAAGCAAATATTGTGATGGTCATGCCCTCATAAGTAAATATACTATTATTATTTATTCGTATTTATATTTATTAATAATTATCTATCATATTATATTAATGTTTAGTTGTGCATATTGGTTATTTTCTTTTATTTATTTGATATTTATAAAAACAATATTTCTAACTTTAAGATATTATATATTACACGTTTATAAAATTATATACACTGACAGCATACCTACTTGTATAAATAACAACTATAGTCTTATAGAACCTGACAATGGATAATCAAATAGCAGTTATCAAGGAATTAGACTCCCTAAATCACACCCAATCCGTAAACTGTCCAATTACTGAGTTATCTAAGCATCTTCCTCCAGGTAATCCAGAATTCTCATTTATTACGCAAAATATAAGAAGTATTCACAAAAGATCTAATCTAGATGACCTTGAAATAAACATGCAATTGCTTAAACTAGACATAGACATTATTATCCTGACTGAATGCAGAATTGATCCCCATAAACCACTTCCTCTCAAAGAACATTACCAGACATATAGCACGACTAAAAAAACTAATCAAAATGATGGTGTGGTTCTATTTATAAATGAATCATTAAAACATTCAGTTAAAGAAGTTACACTTTTTGGCGCTTCTTGTCTTGAGGTTTATGTCCACAATACCGTGATTATATGTATTTATCGATCACCATCTGCTAATAATCCAAATACTTTTATAGATTCACTTGATGAGTACCTAAATTCGATGCATACTAAAATGAACATAATTTTAACGGGTGATATCAACATAAATATAATAGATGGTATTAAGGATAAATATGCAGAATCTTACCTAGATATGATGGCATCACATAGTTTACTTCCTGGACATAAATTTGACACGCGAATAAACAGTTGTATAGACCATGTTTTTATCAACCATGATATGTCTAAATTTACACCCCTGGTCGCAATCCTAGATACTACTATAACCGATCATAAAATGGCATTAACATGTATCTACCATAAAATTACTACTCCAAAAGTACTAAAAATGAAAACTATTACTTATTACACTGATGCCTTAATTACATTAAAAAATTACAATATTTCACATTTACTAAATTTACAAGATCCAGATACACTTTGCCATGAGTTAATAAGTATAATCAAAGATTGCCTAAACAAAAATACAACTACAATAAAAATATCTGCTAACAAAAGAATAATTAAACCGTGGATTACCCCGGGTATTCTAAGATGCATTAAACATAGAAATAAATTACAAAAACAATTAAAATCAGATAAAAATAACGAAATTTTAAAAATAACATATCGTAGGTATCGCAACTTTTGTAACAATACCATAAAAAATCTCAAAAAATGCTATGAAAGGGATCTATTAAATAAATCGAAAAGTAACAATAAAACTCTATGGAGATGTATAAAAAATATTACTTACCTTACAAAACAAAAAGACAGCTTAACTGAGCTTGTTAACCTTAAGAATTCCCCAATTAAATCTGCAGAATATGTTAATAACCATTTTAACAATATTGGAAAAAAATTAGCATGTAATGTCAAAAGTGATTCAAAGTCAAATAATGCATATATTGCCTCCCTGCCCACCCAACCAAACACTATTGGAATAATTGAACCTGATGCCACCGAAATAGAATCTATTATAAACAACCTTAAATCTGACTCTGCCGCTGGATGGGACAACATCACCACTAAATTTATAAAAATGGCGAAAAAGGAATTAGTCCCTATAATAACGCACCTTAGTATCCTTTGCTTTCGATATGGTATATTCCCCACCGATTTAAAATGCTCAATAATTTATCCTGTGTTTAAAAGCGGTAACAGAAATGATATTAATAATTATAGACCAATTTCAATTCTTACAGTAGTTTCAAAAATTATTGAAAAGTTAATAAATACACGTTTGATCAAATTTTTAAATAAATATAGTCTGATTTCAAAGTCTCAATACGGTTTTAGAAAGGGTATTAGTACTGAAGATGCCATTCTGGACCTAACTAGCCAAATTACAAAACAATTAGATGATAGACGCAAAACCTTATGTGTTTTTTTAGACCTGAAAAAAGCGTTTGACACCGTATACTTACCAACTCTTCTAACCAAACTTGAAAAAATAGGCATAAGAGGTACTTTCCATAATTTACTAAATAGTTATCTCCACAATAGGACTCAGAGAGTAAAATTAGATTGTGACACGATAAGCTCAGATGAATTAACTTCAAATTTTGGCGTTCCGCAGGGTAGTGTCCTCGGGCCTACCCTGTTTCTAATCTATATAAATGATTTGACTACATTAGAAATAAAAAATGGCAAAGTATTTTCATACGCTGATGATACTGCTATTCTTTTCAATGGTGAGAATTGGAATGAGGTCTATAAATCAGCAGAAACTGGTCTACACAATGTAATTAAATGGTTAAAGTATAATACTCTCTCATTAAATACTTCTAAAACTAATTTTATAGCATTTTCCATTAAAGACTCTTCCCAGCCTGATGCTAACCTAACAATAACACCTCATTTTTGTAACAACATTGACTACAAAAGCTGTGACTGCAGCACAATAGAAAGAGTTAATAGTACTAAATATTTAGGTATTGTTCTGGATAAAAATCTCTCATGGTATCCCCAAATCGACGTTGTTTCAAATAGAGCTAGAAAATTAGTTTGGATTTTTAAATACCTTAAAAATATTGCTGATAAATCACTAATAACGTATATATACATTTCTTTAATACAATCAGTATTACTATATTGCATTCCAATATGGGGGGGGACATATAAAACCAAATTTATAAGCATTGAACGTGCACAGAGATTTATACTTAAAGTAATGTTACATAAAAAAAGAATTTATAGCTCTGAAAAATTATATAAAGATGCAAATGTGTTAACTGTCAGGCAATTATACATTTTACAATGCATACTTAAAACTCATAAAAATATTTCATTTGGTCCAAATGTTTTAAAAAAACGTAGTCAATTTACAGTATTACCGCACATAAAAACTAAAACAGTAATAGCCTCAAAGCAATTTAAAGCTCAATCTATTAAAATTTATAATAAAATAAATAGAAAACTTAAAATTTCCGAAATGACATACTCTGAATGCAAAAAAAGTTTAACCCAACTACTAAAATCCCTAACCTACCAACAAACAGAAGACCTATTAAATGAATGACTTGAGAATGGTATTTATGTATAATTATGCTCGTATGTATATATTCATAATTGTATGTATTTATATACGTATATATATAATATATACATATATATATGTGTGTGCGTGTGTGTGTATATATATGTACATATGGTAAACAAAGTGCATAGACCTTATTTAAGCAAAGGCGACCACAGATAAGAGCGGAGTCTCCTACCACAGGTTTATATAAACTTACCAGGAGAGTCCCGAAAACTTGTAATCTACATACTTGTTTAAATAAAGGATTTTTGATTTTTGATTTGATTTGATTTTGATAGTAACGAACTAATTCCCTTAAAAAATAATCCAAAATTTTCCACACCGGTTTAAGTGTAAATTCCCAAAAAAATTCCCGTCCACAGAGTGGGAATTTCGCTAAAAATTAGCATGCGTAGATTGAATTGTCGCGAAGTTTTGCAAGCTTGCTTAATTGTAATGCGAAGATGGAATTTTCGCGTTATTTTCCACTTTTCCCAACGTTCCATTTGCAAGGATAGCTGTCACGTACATCCGGGAATTAATTCGTTTTAAGTTGAGGGAATTTTGGGGATGTCCTTTGGATATATGAGCTGAAGGACACTATGTATATCTTCAAAGGACTTTTACCTTAAATAACCTTTTATGGTATGATTTTCTTATAACATGGGAATTGCAGAAGAGCATGCAGTCCATCTGATGGTAATTGGATACTGCTGCCCAGGGACATCTGTAATCAACCCCAAAATCAGATTACATTCCCACCTGAGGTCGCCCACCGATACGCCTGAGGAGTAACCTACAGGAAAAGTGTCTCC
The DNA here is from genome assembly GCA_014595695.2 of Epargyreus clarus clarus. Classification (NCBI taxonomy): domain Eukaryota; kingdom Metazoa; phylum Arthropoda; class Insecta; order Lepidoptera; family Hesperiidae; genus Epargyreus; species Epargyreus clarus. The sequence goes on from JACTTY020000076.1 coordinate 1,992,295, forward strand.
CTTACCACACCCTTCAAACCAGTATAGAGCAGCACTTATGCATGGCGTTCCAACTAAGTAGTCAGGGTTAGCAAAGCATCTGTGGCCCATCACAGATAAGACTCTAATCTCATCTGGGGTTGATTACAGATGTTGGGTAGTAGACATTTACCATTAGGTGGACTGCAACCCGCCTCAGTAGTGGACTGAATGCTCAGAAGGGACAGGAAAGAATTCTAGCCAATGCTCACCTAGAACGTGAAAAGTAAAATGGCCAACCGTTATTATATTTCGAATTTCAAACTTTTATATTTGGAACGTTCGAACGTACTTCTGCATTTGACAGTCTGACAGTGAAGCTTGACACTTTGACTCTTTTTTGCGAATTTTCGCGAAATTCGCATTGTATTGGCTGTACAATGTTGTTGTAAGACTTGTTTTAGAAAAAATGTAATATTGTGATTTTTTTGTTTTAAGGCAGAACCCTACAATTTTGTGGTATGATGTATGTTAATATTGCTTCTATGGTTTTATCGAATCAAGTCACCATTTACATTTATAATTAAATCAAAATAGCAATTATATTGATTGAAATATCAAGTATAGATCTACTCACACACACACATCTGTCTTTACAGACAGGTACAAAAATTAAAATGGCATATGTTATCGGTTAAATAAGGATAGATTTCTAGAGAAACTAAAAGTTAAGACAGGAATATTAAATTTAAACGTTCAATTAAATTTCAAAATTAATTAAATATTTCTACACATTTCAAATTTCAAAAATATATTTTGAATTCACACGTGACTTCACTTTCATAGCAACATGGCGGTCCTAAATGCCCAAAACCCTTGAGTATCAGATTCATATATAGGTAGAAATATTTTTAACCCAATTACATTTTCAAAGACCGCTCTTAGCTTTGACTAGGTCTAATGACATACTTGCGCCAGATAGTTCACCTTTTTAAGTACTTTAGGATGGCACTTTACGCTAGCACCATAGAGTATATATGGGCTAGAAATGCCAGAACTAAATGTACATAACGATTAACGTTTTTTATACTCGTAGATAGATCGAAAATAAGATTTCCTGTGTCGTCTAGAAACAGATACAAGAAGGAGGATAACCAGACATAAACCCGATCGAAATAATATGTTAGAACCTAGTTGGGGATCGAACCCAGAACCCTGTAATAACATGGTCTACTAGCTCGTTTGCTACTTCTATATTAAAAAAACTGAGCCATTTCTCGTAGAATGTATAACTACCACTGTGACAAAAGAAAGCTTAAAAAATATACTGGAATTCAGAACCTTATCCTTTTTTGAAGTCGATTAAAAAGTTTATAAGGTTAACATTTAACATGATTAAAGCCGTGTCCTTTCTATTCGTAATTTACTCTATGATAATGATATACTACTTGTCCCTTTACAAATTAGAGTATGGTATATATGCCTGGAGGTTGAATTTAATTGAATAATGTACTTATATAATATAAATTTCCCAAAGGAGTGCTCTTCTTGTGCGGGATTCGGCGAAAACTTACTCAAGGTTTCCCATATTTGTGATTTTCAAAGTAAATTTTAATTTTGTTTGTATGAATAGCGAATGTTTGTAATACTAGAATGGGTCGAATAGAAATACCACCGCCACACATATTTCTAATTTTTTTTTACAGTCTCACACTAAGATTCCTTTTATTATTCCTAAGGTGACATAGACACACACAAAAACAAACTAACAAACACCCAGACCCAGAACAGAAATCTAAATTCATCATTCAGATATCTGTCTGGCTGGGGATCGAACCCGGGACCCTCTGCGTGTCAAACTGGTATGGTGACCGCTTTGCCACGCGGGTCGTTGGATGCAGTTATTACGATTCGGTGGAAAGGTGTGGTTCCCGGCTTTTTTTGTTAACGAGGGGGAAACCTTCAAAGGTACCCGGTGGCTTGGGAGCGACACAGGATTAATTGGGACTCTTACCGCACTAAAACCCCCCCGCTGGCCGTCCTCGGCGCTGCGTAGAGGACTCCGGGATCTCCAAAGAAACGCAACCCTCCTCTTAGCGCGTTGCCCCGTCGGGCTCCGCCCAGGTGAGCTCGCCACACCGTCTGGTGTACACAACGGTATGCGACCACACATACCGCCGTCCATCCTGGGATGTGGATGCCGGCTGACTTGCATATAAAGCGACTATCTTAGTTCTCTATAGTGGCAATGCATCTGAGATCGACTTCAGGCAGAATACCATCAGGAATAATGCATACTCATATGGTACTTCGACATTATTAAATAAAATTGGCCGAGTGAGTGTCGAATATGCGCACGGAGGGATCCGTACCACAAAATTTTCATTGATTTTATTTTTATTATTTGTTATACAGCCATAGAAGAAATGAATTGTCAATTTTTGAACTGTCTACATATTACGGTTCAACAGATAGAGCCTTGTGACAAACGGACAAACAGCAGAGGCTTAGTAATAAGATTTCGTTCTTAACCTTTGAATACGGAAACCTAAAAATGATATGATATTCCAAGCAAAATAACAACAACGCCATAACAAACTAAATAAGAATTTACATAACATTTTTACGACATTTAACATAAACTTTTACGCGCAAACCGAGTTGTTGGGAAATTCGCAATTTTTAAACGCGCCGGTGTAATCGCAAAAATATATTTGCATACATTATGAATTTCGTTTTAAGCGTGTCTCGAAAGGCACTTAAATTTTGGCAGCTTTTTGAATTTTTGATGCTGTCGCTATACTAAAAAGTAAATTCAAAATTTTGGAATTTCGGATGAACGATCGCTAGTGAATAGTGGTGGAACAAGCTTGCACGATGTGGTCAAAATCTCGCGAAAAGTTCTAAATTCGATCGCTGTTTAGACAATGTAAGTTTTCTTTTTTAACCCCGACGCAAGAAGAGGGGTGTTATAAGTTCAACATATTTTTTTTTTTGGCATAGATGTGTATGGCATATGGTATACTTGTTTTCTACTTAAATTAAGACCTGCTTGTCAGAGCGGTCACTATCCCGGTCTGACACGAAATGGGTTCCAGGTTCGATACCCGGCCCAATAATGGTCCCATACCATTGGTATACCATGGTATACCCATACCATGGTATTGACCCGCGTGGCGGAGCGGTCACCATACCGGTCTGACGCGCAGAAGGACCCGGGTTCGATCCCCGGCCAGACATACATTTAAATGATAAATTTAGGTTTCTGTTTCTGGGTCTGGGTGTTTGTGTATTTGTCTCTGTGTGTGTCCATAGCACCCACGATACAGGGAATCCTAGTGTGGGGCTGTGAGTGTAGAAAGCGTTTTATGTTTTTTTTATACCACCTTCTAAATTTAATATAATTTGCGATTGAACTAACGACCTGCTTCAAAGATACCTGGTCATTAATTTGGCTAAGCTAAGCTTGCAAACAAGTTCTAAACTTCCGTAGCAGAACTTTAAGCTTGCTAAACAACTGGAGCTTCGGGATTCGTTAACGTAGACCAGAACTGATCTTATTGAAAGCCTTTTGCGCTGGTTTGACACGAAATGGGTTCCGGGTTCGATCCATGGCCAGACAGATGTTTAAGTGAATAAGTAACTTGCAGTCAATGAATATGCAGTCAATTTTCAAACGAGTTTTTATTTCACGGAAAAACTTAATCCTAACTTCATTTGAACTTTATTACTTAACTTTGTTTCACTTTACCTAAACGTTTACTTACGGTAATATTGATTAAAATGTTGGTCTTTAACAATTATAAAGACTTGTGAAAAATAGTGTTTGCCGTATAACAGTGTTTAGTGCTATTGTGTTCTGATTTGAAGGGTAAGGCTTAAGGAGGAAATAGTAAGAGACTTACTGACCTTCCAACTTAGTCACCTTATATATAAGGCTGAACAAGCCAGAAATCAATCTAGTTTGACTTTATTTAAAAATGCCAGTGACGGACCATTAAATGGACTGCAAACTCATTTACTATTTGACTATTTTAAAAAGTGGTCACAATTATCCCCACCCGTACGTTTCTCCCAAATTATGACAAAAAAACAATTTCCCAATAATTAGACTCATATAATTTTCTTAACATTAATTTCCCTCATAAAAGGGAGGGAGGGGATTTCCCTCATCTACTAATGACAACACTAGCTTACAAAAGAAACGTCTCTCAATATTTACTCCCATAATTTTATCACTTAATTTTCCCCACAAATTTAGGGAAAATCCCCTCATAGCAACACCGGATCCACACACACATACAAATGTATAGATGCTACCTACATTCACACATAGGTTAGTTATCCAGTACCGTCAATCCACTAATTAAATCCAAGTTTAATGCCTTTTTTTTTTTTTTTTTTTTGTTTACGAGGGGGAAACCTTCAAAAGGTACCCGGTGCCGTGGGAGCGACACAGGGTTATGTGGGATTTTTACCGCACTAAAACCCCCCCGGTGGCCTTCCTCTACGTTGCCAAGAGGACTCCGGGATCTCCTACGGAACGCAACCGGAGTCCTCTGAACGCGTCGCCCCTTCGGGCTCCACCCAGGTGAGCTCCAGGACTCGCCACACCGTCTGGTGTTTACGACGGTATGCGACCACACACACCGCCGTCCTTCCCGGAGTTGCTTACTGGGCGGCTCGACCTCCCAATCTTGCCACCCGCAACCCCGGAAGCCCCCTTTTAGTCGCCTCTTACGACAGGCAGGGGCTACCGTAGCCCTATTCTAGTCCCGGGACTACAGGGACACCGCGCCGGGAGGCGCTATCTGCGCCTTCGGCGCCTCCTTCTCCGCGCGGGATCGGCGCGCTCCCTGGCCCGTTCGGCGTCCTCCTTGGTGAGCATAACGCGCTCGCAGAATGCAACCACGCTATCCCACGCCTCGCCAGAACGGACCATTGCCGCGACGACAGCCTCCGGGGAGAGGTCTGGTCCTATCCGTTGCACCAGGATCCGCCGCTCGGACTGCCACGCTGGACAGTGCTCGAGCGTGTGCTGCGCGGAATCCTGGGCATGCCCGCAGTGGTGGCACTGCGCTGTCGCTTCCCTGCCTATTCTATGCAGATACTCACCGAAGCAGCCGTGTCCGGTGAGCATCTGTGTCAGCCGGTAGGTGACGCATTTCCTCCTTTTGAGCCATGCTCGGAAGTTGGGCAGTACTGCACGGACTACACGTTGGCGTGCGCCCCGTGGCTCCTGTAGCCGCTCACGCCAGCGTCTTAACGCGCGCCAGCTGGCTCTCGTCCGAAGCATTTTAACCGTCTGAGGATCAGCCCTCTGGCGGAGACCGCGGATCTTAAAGAAGATCTCTGCGGTCATATCCGCCAGAATGTCCAGGGGCGGGAACCGCCCCAGGAGTGTAGCCGCCTCGTACGATATTGTACGGTACCCACGCGCGACTCTGATCGCGATCAAACGCTGCGCGGCATTCAATTTGGCCGCGCGGCGCCGGCAGCCCGACAGTCTTTGCGACCATACGGGTGCACCGTAGAGCGCGACAGAGTGCACGACACCTGCGTAGAGGCGACGGACTTCCTCCTTCGGTCCCCCGAGATTAGGCAGCAGTCTATGCAACGCACCCGCTACCTTATGAATCCGGGGGACGAGACGGCTAAAATGCTCGTCGAAATTCCAGCGGCTATCCAACACTAGCCCGAGATACTTTAAGTATCTGCCCACTTCAATGACTGCGTCACCTACCCGCACTGACATGCAGAAGTTTAATGCCTAACAGTACTCTCCAGGGCCCGTTGGACCATAAACCTCGAATCGAGTACCACATAGCGTTTCCCAAGTGGATTCATCTACATTTATATGTACCATGTACCAGACCAGTTTTATCTATGTACAATGTACATAGATAAAACTGGTCTGTTTCAAGTGTTAATATTGTATGATAAAGGTATTTTAGGAAAATATACATCATGTTTTGACTACGATGGAACTGCAGTCACACCTAATTCGACCCTATAACAACAGTAAATGGCTATTATTTTCGATTGCAAGGTGTGGCAAATCAGGCTTAAACGAGGTGACCCTACTAAGTTAGGGATGGCAAAATTTTTGAAGATGCAAAAATCCTCTGATGTTTCACTCCAGTGACACCATCGCCCCACCTATTTGTGCCTAATAACAGCAGTGTTAAGAGCTGTGCTCTGGTTTGAAGGATGTAATAAGGGGTGTTCCAATTTAATCCTTAGGATAGTAATGCTACTGATACTTGATTACAAACGTCCACGGGCGGCAGTAGCAATTTACTATCAGGCAAACTGCATGCGTGTTTTCTACTCCTATATTATAAAAAAGATGCAGAACTCTCAACCCTAAAATATGCTCAATTGTTGTATTTTACGAGGCTGTATCTATCTTTTATTACAACCCGCGTGTCGGAGCGGTGACCATACCGGTCTGACGCGCAATGGGTTCGATCCCCGGCCAGACATATGAATTTGGATTTAAGTGTGGGTGTTTGTGTATTCGTCTTTGTGTGTGTGTTCATGGCACCAACGATACAGGGAATCCTAGTGTGGGGCTATTCATGTGGAAAGCCTCGATTATCGGTCTCTGAATCTATAAGAACCATATCAAATCGAAAAACCGTTAAAATAAAACAAACCCAAATTTCGAACGAAGCAGCGAACGTAACTAGGTCCGTAAATTTCGTTAGCAAAGTTATATCTTGTTATTCTCAAATATTTGTCGGAAACTTTTCGTATCACGACTTAGTATAAAGTCATTATCATAACTTCATTTGATGATTTGTAAGTCAATTTTACGATCGCTTTCGTTTCGGTGCGGGGTTCGTGTAAAATAAATTCTCTTTGTAATTTGTGTTGGAACTGGGAACTAAAGTTGGAAAATTTATGTTTCATGTTATGTCGTCTGTCCCACTGCTGGGCATGGGTTTCCTGTCTGAGTGAGAGGAATTTCCTTCTGAGTTTCCTGTCTGAGTGAGGAGAGAGGAAACCAAGCGCTGGCCAAGTGCACATTGAACAAAAAAAATAATTTACATATCCTTGAAAACATTTTTTAGAACTTAGAGAGGTGCAGGTTTCCTCGCGATAGTTTCCTCATCCTTAAAGATAATTAATTCCTAATACACAAGTATTTTCCAAAATCTGAGATGCTTGCCTGGGATTCGAACCTCGGACCCCCGATAGTGAGGTCGAATTTCTAGACATTAATCTACCAGTGCGTAATCATGGTATCAGCGCTTAAGAAGCACAACGCCGATTCTATTTTTCTTGTTTGTTTTTTTATAATATAGGAGTAGCAGACGAGCATGCAGTCCACCCGATGGTAAGTGGCTACTGCCGCCCATGCATATCTGTACGAGTAATCAACACTAGATAAGATACCTACCTGAGGTCGGCCACAGAAGCACCTCTACAAATAAGCTGGAACGCCTCTAAAAAAGTATTTCTCCGTTACCACACCCTTCAAACCAGAACACAGCAGCGCTCAACACAAAAGGTTCTACCACTTTATCAATTCCGGCAGCACCACCGCCACACCTATTTCTGCCTCATAACAGCAGTGTAAGGCGCTGCTGTGTTCCGGTTTGAAGGGTGTGGTAAGGGAGACAGACTTTTCCGAGGCGTTCCAGCTTAGTCCTCAGGGGTAGCGGCGCATCTGTGGCCGACCTCAGGTAGGAATATCTAATCCTATCTGGGGTTGATTACAGATGTCCATGGGCAGCAGTGACCACTTACCATCGGACTCTACGCTCGTTTGCTACTAAAAACATTACCAACGTGGCCCACTATGGCCCATCCCACCCCAGTTTACATTTTTAACGCAAACCCATTTACATTTTCCAAAAACGTCACATCATTACATCACAGATAACGTCACTAAAAGTCACCCACGTAATAATTAATTGAGTTAAATTTTTCGGTGGCAAATTAAACGAATGAATGACACCGCGCTTCCTTCACTCATTCACTTAATCTAATTACTCGGCAAACATGAACGGAGTGAGAATGAATTGCGGTTTATATGTTTTTCATTTTTTCAGAGACGGAGGGGAATGTTTTTTAAATGTGTGTGTAGGTATATACACGTGTAGTGTAGGTACATATATGTCTATTTTTTATGTTTTTTTTTATATTATAGGAGGTAGAGACAAGCATTCAATGGTCAGTGATGTTGGCTAAGGATTCCCTATATCGTGGGTGCCATTAACACACACAAGCAAATACACGAACACCCAGACCCAGAATAGATATTTAAATTCAGATATCTGTCCGGCCGGGGATAGAACCCGGAACCCTTTGCGCGTCAGTACGGTATGGTGACCTCTCCACCACGCGGGTCGTCAAAAAGGATAAGCCATATGCTGTACTACCATACTAGACTAAGTTGGGAGGCCAGAGGACTAAGATGGGAGGACAGAGGACTAAATACCTACCTACCTTACCATTAATTAGTCTTGCTGCTAATTCATTATATAATTATTATACAAAGTCAACATATTGTTTTTCATACGCTTATGCTACTATGCTCTAGGCGTCTAAGTCTGTTTTAAAGCCTTCAGAACAATCATTATATTTGTTAAATATGTAATTAATGATTAAGAGTCAATAATGATCAACGATTGCTACACTTAGACGGATTAGACGTGGATCCCATAAAGATCCCGGGGGATCAAAATCTCCGTTTGTGTTCATTAAGTCATAAGCGGAAGCGATTTTAATGTGGTTCAAGTGACGCGTGTACACGGTTATGTAAGAGCTCGAGTTGAGTGCTTAAAATTTTAAATTCATTTGTCCTTCTCAATGTTAAATATATAATTTATGTAATTGAATGATCATGAAGGTGGTTCGATTCCCAAAGCACCACCGTCACATCTAATTTTGTTAAAAACAGCGGTGTTACGCGTTGCTGTGTTCTGGTTTGAAAGGTGTGGTAAGGAAGACATACTACTCCGAGGCGTTCTAGCTTAGTCCTTAGGGATCGCAACGCATCTGTAGCCGTCCGCAGGTGGTCTCTAATCTTACCAGCAGGGGATTACAGATGTCCACGGGCGGCAGTAGCTACTTACCACCAGGTAACTACTTGGTCATTTGCAAATTCTATATTTAAAAAATATATAGTACTAAGTTGAAGGTGGTAGAACCCTTTGTGGTTCGACTCCGGCGGCACCACCGCCACACCTATTTCTACCTAATAACAGCAGTGTTAGGCGCTGCTGTGTTCCGGTTTGAAGGGTGTGGTAAGGGAGATAGACTTTTCCGAGGCGTTCCAGCTTAGTCCTCAGGGGTAGCGGCGCATCTGTGGCCGGCCTCAGGTAGGAGTATCTAATCCTATCTGGGGTTGATTGCAGATGTCCATGGGCGGTAGTAGCCACTTACCATCAGGTGGACTGCATGCTCGTCTGCTACTCTCATATTATAAAAAAAAAAAAAAAATAAAAAAATAAGTAATACACAAACACCCAGACCCAGATATATTTCTTTCTTTCTTTCTAATAAAATCGATTATTTTGAACCCTACAATTCTTGTACCACATATCAATAACGACATTCGACATTGAGTAGACAATAATCCAATTTATCTGACAAGTCGGAAGACTCGTAAATTTGGCCCAACTTTGCTAAGGAGACCCTCAGACTAAAAAAGATAGACTTAGCTCTAACATAGTATAGAACAAAACAAATCGTTTTAACATTATAGATCTGAAGCACGGTAGTGCCTCCGCCAAGTCAAGCCTTTAATTTTTGTTAAAGCAAATCATTAATTTAAGATGGGCCACATTTGAAAAAGTCGAACTTGTACATGGGGATTCCGTACCATGAAATTTTCATTTATTTTTATTTTCAGCAAACAAACAGACGAGGCTTAGTCTTTGATTTCCGTTGTTACCCTTTCGCTAAGGAACCCTAAAAATGTTTAATGTTTATATTTAAAAAAAAAATATTAATTAGAAACTTCATATATCAAAATCTCGCTCGCTCTAAGAGGGTTGAAGTTAAGACAAATGTATTCTTGTTTCGAAAACAATGAAACTCGACGTTCGGGATGCTAATCCTCTTACAGAATACCGTATGATATGTGTAATGTATATGTTACATGTTATATGTGTATTTCATTCACAATAGTTAATTTAATTTCCAGACTCTTCAGCGACAAAGGCACGGTCGAATTTTGTATTTCATATTTTCGTATTTAGCTTTTGTGATTAGAACAGACTGATTCTATAAAAATCACTTTTTTTTTATGATTTGTTTTTTTTTCGTTACTTTGCTACGATTTTGTTGTTACTTCTTTGCTGTTTCTTTAACTGTTAAGGAAATGTACATGTCTAGGGTCGCTACCAATCCACAATTGTCTAGCGAGATGAACTACAGTGCAAGCTTTTCATTATGGGAGAAGACTTGTGCACTGTCGTAGGACAAGGGCAATGGAAGTGGTGATGTACAGGACATTTGGACTACGAAATGTCATCCTATCACTCTAATACAAATCCATTTCAATGCCTTCTGCGTGGTGTCTTTTTTAGGGTTCCGTATGCAAAAGGTAAAAACGGAACCCTGTAACTAAGCCTCCGCTGTCTGTCCGTCGGTCCGTCTGTCCATCTGTCCGTATATCCCTCTGTCAAAGGGCTCAATCTATGGATTTTGATCTAAGGAGCCCTTCATGCCTCCTGACCCAGTTGTATGAACTAGGCTTAAAAAACTTCCCTCTTTACGCGACGGGAACTTTGACTGGTTATTTTAGGGGTAATTAACTCTCCAGGATTCCATTCGCATAAATTTTATTTTCTGGGGTTGTTTTATGTTTGATAAAATTTTACAGGAATATTTAGTTTCAATCGTTTTAATAATTTGTTATTTATTAAATGTTTTTCTAACTCAGTTTCCTTTTGAACGTATAATTAAATATTTGAACATGTTCAAAGTTATATTTGTAAAAAATATTTTAGAATAAAACATACCTACACCTGTCGGCCGCAATACTAGGCAAGTAAAGATATTTTACAAAATATTTTGATATGTAGTCAGTATGTTATAATGTAGATAAATATGTATATAATTTAGGATAGTATATAGGTAAATAATATAGCATTGGAAACTAACCATCTGCACCCTTACCATGAGTTTTTACGTTTTGACAAATATGACTGTTTTGGTATTATATTTGTTTACGTATTACGTATTTTCCTTCACCTTTTAGCAAGTGATAATTAATTTCTAATACGCACATAACTTTGAAAAATTAGAGGTGCGTGCCGGGGATTTGAACCTCGGACCCCTCGATTGAGAGGCCGAGTTTTTTAACCACTAGGCTATCACTGCAAGATGAACTGTATGCTCATACGCTATTTTAATTAAAAAAATGTTATATGGCTCCCTCAAATAGTCACAAACAGAGTCTCAAATAAATAACGTGGACACACTCGTTATCTTATTAACCATGTAACACGATACGTCACCAATTATCCCAATTTATGTATGTAACGCGTTTTGCCACTGATTGACTGATTGACATAACGTAAGGAACGTGGATCGTTAAATAAATCACACATCAGTCGATGCGGACTCGAGTGTCAATTGTCGAGGAATGCTCGTAAAGTCAATTGGGTGTTGTGACAGTGGTGCTCAAATATAAGATGGTTTCGTTCTTTCAAGTCTTTATGCAGTGATTCTCAAAGACTACTCAAACTCAAGGTTACTCCCAAAAATTAAGATAAATCGAACGACACAATTCATAATATGTTAAAATACATCAAGCCCTTTGGGCTGCAGGACGTGGCAATGCATCTGTGATAGGCTTCAGTTAGAATACCTGTTCTATATAGACTTGGTTACGGACTTACTGATGTCCATGAGCCGCAGTGACGGCATTCCATCAGATGAACTGCAAGCTTGGTAGCTACCCCAAGCATACAAGGAAAACTCAGTGGCAGTTCCGCCCCTACATATGAACCACTTAAAGTTTAGTTAATTAATTAGTTTAGTCGATATACATGTCGTTGGATAACAGCGTATCAAGAGGGTGTCCAAAGTAACATTTATTTCAATTATTTTTTACTTTGTAGTGACATAGAAGTCGGTTGCATTTTTTGTGATTTTTTTACAGTTTCTCTTTGGGTGAACGAGATGGGTGGCCATGGGTACCAGTGACAACTTATAACGCTGTCAATACATGAAGCCAATATAAGAGCAATCGCTATATAAATCACATGTCAATCGACTCGAGTCACAATTGTCAACGGCCATGAGACGTAGGATGCTCGTATAGTCAATTGAATGTCCTTAGCGCGTGGTTCTCAAAGTTTATGATAGTAAATCTGGTAATATGTATATTTATTACGACCCGCGTGGCGGAGCGGTCACCATACTGGTCTGACGCGCAAAGGGTCCCGGGTTCGATCCCTGGCCAGACTGATATGTAAATGATGAATTTAGTCACGACACAGGGAATCCTAGTGTGGGGCTGTGAGTGTAGGAAGCGTTTGTTTGTTATTTAAAAAAATGTGTTATTATTATATAACGAAGAATGGGTTGGAAAAAGGTTCTCAAAGTTTCGATTGATCGAATATTTTGTAAAGTATGACATTTTTTATCAGTAGGTATTGCCAAATCAGCTGCCTCCCAATCAAAATCTTAAAAAAGAAAGAAAATGGCATTTGGTTTTTATCATATAAAAAATATGTAAAATTTTGTTCAATTAATACATAGGCAATATCATTATAGCTATGTTAATAAAAACATAGAAATATTAATTATTATTAATCGTACGTACTGGCGTCACCATATCAAACTGACGATGAGGGGAATCCAGGTTCGAACCCCGGTCAGACAAACATGTAAAAGAATTATGAACTCAAGTTTGTGTGTGTCCATGGCACTCACAGACAATTCCAGTATCTATTATAGAAAGAAATTATTAAAATTTCCAAAATCTACTACAGAATTCCATTTTAAAATCCTTACCCTCAAATCCTGAGACTACAAGGAAGATGAACGCGGCATGAATAAAATAATCGTCCATTGAGATGATGTATGGAGACTTGAGAGTAATGCCTCCGCCCTGCCATCCTCCTACTTTATACACGTAATTTATATTAATGCTACAAGCTTACGTTGGATAGTGGATTTAGCAACCGCTTTATGTAGCTTCATTAGAAAATTTAAGATTTTTTAAATTAACGGTGTCATTTTTACTTATTGATACACGGACAGTTATTGATAAAAAATTGCCAATTTCGAGCTTTTTTTACATAAAGAGTTCTGTAGCATTCTTTTTTTATTACATTTATTTATAGTATTTGTTAAAATATAGCTATAAAAGTATGTATATGTTTTGTAAGGAATTGCCTATTTATTACGGTTCAAAGTATAAAAGATTCAAAATCCAAAAAAAAAAAAACTAAAAATATGAGTGTCATGTGTTCTCCCATATTTTTTTACCTTTAGTACTTTTTAATGTCATATAAATATCAAATATTCATCTATAACTGAAAAAAATATTTTCAAAAAGTTTTTGAAGTATTTTTATCGGGTAAAACGATATATTTATGTGTGAGTGTATGTATATTATGTCAATCCAATTTCGTTATTGAATATCCGTAAGAATAAGTATGTTAATCCCATATTGCACTTATTCGTAAGGTTTCTTAGCGATCCGTAAGGTTAGTGAGTATTAATTGGATCTTAAATTGTTACAACAAGTTTTTTCTTTTGGACTTGGACAATTTTAATACAAAATTAATTGATACAAATTAAACGGTGGTAGATTTGGTTCGGCTATGGTATCACCATCGTCAACTTCTGCCATAAAACTGTAATATACTTTATAAGGCTGCTGTGTTTTGATTTGAAGGATAAAGAAGGGATCTCATGAGGGAAAGCATCAATTAAGTCCTCAGGAAAAACAAAAGAATATGCAATCTATCTTATCGTTAGTAAATGGTTATGTTATATAGATATCTATAATCAACCATAAATAGAATACGTAAGGCCGGCCCAGATGCGTTACTGCCATTGAGAACTAAGTTGAAACGCGTGAAATAAATGTCCTTGAAGCATTCCAATTTCCATGTTAATGTCAAGTAAATAGAAAATTATTTGATTCAAACTTTGAGAACCACTGTTCATAAGTGCCACTGGTGATCGCCCGGAACCGACTGTCGTCACCTAATCGACGGGGTCGTTGCACTTTTATCAGTTGATGACTGCTTAAAATAAATTCCCTCTCTAGGGCACTGGTTTGCTCTGAAGGTCTTATTCATCAGAAAAAAAAACAGAATAAATACAGTTGTTACAAACTTTAAAATCATTTTTAATTTTTGAAAAAACAAACAATAGTTCACATCGTTTGAAGGCGGTAGAACCCTTTGTGGTTCGACTCCGGCGGCACCACCGCCACACCTATTTCTACTTAATAACAGCAGCGTTAGGCGCTGCTGTGTTCCGGTTTGAAGGGTGTGGTAAGGGAGACAGACTTTTCCGAGGCGTTCCAGCTTAGTCCTCAGGGGTAGCGGCACATCTGTGACCGATCAGGTAGGAATATCTAATCCTATCTGGGGTTGATTACAGATGTCCATGGGCGGCAGTAGCCACTTACCATCAGGTGGACTGCATGCGCGTCTGATACCCTTATATTATAAAAAAAAAACACAATATCAAAAAATATAATATAACAACGATCAAAACAGGTTTAATGAACTTTGAGAAACCTCAACCCACCAAATACCAATAACCCACTACCAATAAATATTAATGATGAATATTAATTCGGTATAAATCATTTAATGATGACAACGGCATGTTGATAGAAAACATTATCACCGAATTCTTTCCCCAAACAAACAAACTCACACATAAATTTACATATATAAAAATATGTTCACGACAGTTCGCCCTTGACATTCCGCCTACTCTTTAGAAAGCTGACCACAGACTAAAGAAACTAGATGACGTAGACATGGCATTATGAATAGATGTGACGTTTCTATGTGTAATTTTAAAATACACACACATACTACATAAGTATTTCAAAATACATACGCCTTCACACATAAATAAGTGAGATAGCACCCAGACCCAGAGTGTAAATTTAAAAACATAGAAAATAGAAGATGTAAAAGTATATTCAAAAAGTAAGATGTAATGGTAGTCACCGTACTCCTCCGTTTCGGAGGCTTTACCGATTTTCACCAAATCTGAGAATCGGCTACTATCTATTTTTCATACCCCGAAGTGATAAGGGTTGTTCACCCTTAACATTTTTTTCATTTATATGGCAACACAAAGTTTTCCGGGTCAACTAGTTATTTAATAAAATAATCAACAAAACCAAACTCAACTGCCTGAAAACTAACTGAAAATAATATGAAAAGTCATCAAATACTCAAATCTATATTTGCTAAAAATTAAGCATTTCAATTTCTTTCAATTGACTTCTGGTCTAAAAAATATAGCCTCTAACCACAGACCTCAATCAGTTCTGATACAGTCCGCTAGGGGCGCTGATTGTACATTTTCAATACCCATACATTTATGGGCAAATACAAAAACAAATACAAAAACAGTCATTTTTGTAAAAACGTAAAATCTCATACTAAGGGTTCTGGTCTGCGCCTATGACACTCCTGAGATAAAAACAACGCATATTACAAAAATCCCTAAAGCAAGTTAAGTAACAGTCGATCACAAAGAAATCCAAAAACAAAGGCATATGCATAAAGCATAAAAAGTAATAGGCATAAACAGGCACCACGAATAAATTTCATACTATTGTTCTAAAATCTAAGGCACTTCTACATAAAACAAAGCACTACAAGTCATAAATAAAACGAAATATTAATTACAAATGTTCTAACTATAATTATATACCATTACATAGTCACAAAGATTTATTTTAAGAAAGATGATTGGTTTAGCGATTATGGTCCATAAGTACTAAGTAATTGTTTGTCAATATTTAAATTATGGCTTGTAATACGGCTCGGGTTACGATTTAAGGAGGTTTTTATTGTTTCTTTTTAATGTTAAGGTTTCTTTATACAATGGTAAAGGTAAAAGGTAAAATGTATGAGAGAGATAGATAGAAGTTGAAGGTAAAAGGTATAAGATATAGTGATAGCCAACTGCTTTGAGATGTAGCCTCATTGAGGGGTTTGGGTTCGAATCCTTGGCAGGCAGCTGATTTTTCGAAGTAATGTGCAAATTAGAAATTACTTATCATACAATCTGTAAGGAAGCCTAAGAGTGTTCTGGGAGAAATATTGTACCAATGCGCACTTGGCCAACGCGGTAGACTATGGCATAGTCCATTCTCACTATATCACTCTATTTTAGTACGAGTATCTTCGTTTTATCACACTCTCCAAACCATATACACAGATTACCGAGTCGAAGGATTAAGCTAGAATGCCTCGAAAAAGAATGTCTCCCTTACCAGACCCTGTAAACTAGAACAAAGCAGCATTTAACACAGCTGTTATTAGGCAAAAATAGGTGTGGCGGTGGTGCCGCCGGAGACGAACTAAAGAGAGTTCTATCTTAAAAAGAACGACACGCGTTCATAGACACATACAACTAAAAGACAAGAATAAAGTAGACTCAATTTTGTAACAGACTCATACGATATGTCGTCTTTTTTGTAATACCTTTTTTTTCGGAAGTCGGGAAAAAAAGTATTAAAGCCGGTGGCGATTTTAATATACATAAGTTCTTGAGCCCATAATTAAAAGTATACATTTTATCAGGACATAAACCAGCGATAAGACTAAATTAACAATCACATAAACTTTAAAATATACTCAGTTCTATATTTTGCATTCCAATTTAGTTTATTCACACTGCCTGGAATGGAGAATCCATGTAATAAAACTGGAATAAAATAAAAAAAGATATGAACATTTAAAATTAAGCTTGAGGATATAGTGATGTTATTTCTGATTGCCTTATCGATATTTTTACGAAAATTTAAAATTATGCGCTTGAAATAAAATTTAAATATGTTGAATAAAAAACGTAGCGGGTTTTTATTATTTTCATGGTTGAAGAATTACTATTTATTATTTTTTGGATAAAATTAACCGACAATTTAAATAAAATAAACGGTTTATCGCATGTATCTTAATCAGAGAATATAATAATAGAATACCAATGTGGAGGAAGTTACAGTACATAAATAAATCAGGATTTTTTTAATATTACAAGATAATTCTCCTTTTATTAGAAGTAAAATGTACCTAAATTTTTATACCATCTTTACAAAGGATATCTCAAAAAATGAAAAATAGATGACACAACTTCTATCAAACATAAAAGCGCGTCACATGAAAAATGCTGACACAAAAAATCACAGCAAAAAATACTTAATGATTCTATTCAAACACAAAACGGGCGGAAGTCGGAAGATAAAATCTCATTTGGCTATTAAAATTGTCTGAAACACTTGGTAAAGTTCCTGACGAATGAATTTATCATTTCGCTCAACTTTTCCCAGATCATATTTTATGCATAACATTAACTTCTATTAATAATATGAATATTCGTAAGACAATTTAAAATTTTTAGATGTTTCGCATAAATGGAGGTATGAATATTATTCTTTAATAATAGATTAATTATTTATTATTTAATTAGAATTCTGTACTTTGGCTGTGGCGTCACCCCCGTATTCACTTCTGCTTTACATCATGAAACAGTGTTACGATTTAAAACTTGTGATAAAGTCCTGATAAAAAAATCTATACAAATAAAAAGGACTTCAGCTTTGTCCTTAGGATGGGACAGAAGTTTACTAAAATAATAATTTCCTTTGATTTAAGTCTAAAAAACAAACATCATGTAGTTTTGTTTTGGTCCCCATTGTTGGAATCTCAGAAAAATATATAACAAAATACAATTCAACTTTAAAAAACTAAGAGATAGCTATGAAACTTAAAAAATATTAATCCAAAGAAATACATATGCTGCAAACGATTATGCAAGTTCGAAATCGGCTTACTGTACTTACAAACTAAGCGCCAAGTTTTCATACATCCGAACACTTGTAATGTTCAACAAACTGGCAACACTTGCTTCGCAGCGACATTAGTTGCACGTAATTAGTGGAAACGACCGCTTCTGTACAGGTCAGCTGAACTGATAATCGTTGCAATTAACAATAACCACTTGGAGTAGATACCTACTTCATGTATAGATATAAATATATAAAGGACTTTAGTTTTGTCCTTGGGATAATTGTTTAATCCTTTAATTATCTACCTTAAATTTTAATGATTGTTTAATTTGAATACAATGTCGATAGAAAATAATTACGGAAAAGTGTCTTACTATAAAATCGTGTTTGTATAAATCGTGTAGTTTTGTATTGGTCACACTGTTAGAATCTTATCCTTATCCTTATCCTTACTAATATTATAAATCCGAAAGTAACTCTGTCTGTCTGTCTGTCTGGTTGTCTCTTCTTCACGCCTAAACCACTGAATCGATTTAAATGAAATTTTGTGCAAAGATAGTCTGAGACCCGAGAAAGGACATAGGATAGTTTTTATCCCGGAAATCCCACAGGGACTAGGGATGGCGATCTAAGATCGATTAATCGGAGAATCGATCTTTTGGACCAAAGAGTCGATTATTTTAATCGATATAAGTAAGGATTAAATCGTAAACTATGCATTTGATCAAGTGATGATCTTTAGCAAAGTTGTTTTCTATGAGCCCACGAAGGTTTCAGAGTTGGTACCACCAATTTTAGCCAGATGGCGCCACTTTCATTCCAATGAAGGTACGAATTGTCAGTTGTATGTATGTCATATTATTTTCTTTAAAACGCGGGCGAAGCCGCGAGCAAAAACTAGTAAAAATATATAATAAAAAAAAGGAAATGCACTATCAAACTTAAAAAAAAAACTGAGAAATAGCTACTATAATTATCAAAACGTTTCCCCAAAAGAAATACATATGCTGCAAACGATTATGCAAGTTCGAAATCGGCTTACTGTACTTACAAACTTAGCGCCAAGTTTTCATACATCCGAACACTTGTAACAAGTTGGGGAGTTGTTTAACAAACTGGCAACACTTGCTTCGCAGCGACATTAGTTGCACGTAATTAGTGGAAGCGACTGCTTCTGTACAGGTCAGCTGAACTGATAATCGTTGCAATTAATAATAACCGCTTGGAATTGCTATTTGGGTTGTTATTTCTTGTTTAAAATACTAATATATAACATATTTACTTAATGCATCTTATGACAAGCAACTGAACACACGGTATCACTGTTACTTGAAAACGCTAAATGTTTTTAGATAAAATGTTTCCTATGAATCTCTTTAATTTTTGAATGTTTGCCTTAATAAATCTTTGCGTATTGCTGACAAAATCTAATACGAATGTCGGAAAGAAGTAGTTTCTTCTTGTTGAATAATTTTGCATACTTTGCAAGTATACTGATGGACTTTTGCATATTGTTATATGTATATGGGAATATAGTATTGCCGGTATCCGGTATGAGTGAGGCCAATTAGGACAGGCTTACATCCAGCAATAGGCCCACAAAGGCTGATGCATGAATGCAACATTTCATAATACCGCACATCGACACCAAAATTCCAAAACCCAGCCGATTAAAAAAGTCAATTTGGGCTAATCCGCTCCACGCCACTCGCAGTGATTTCAACAAATACTAAAATAAAATATGTCACGCTAAAAAATATGCAGATTTCAGAGTGCTTCCGAAATAATGCCACGAATTTGCCATTCAAATTGAAATGGGATGTCACATGCCCGCGAAACAATTATTCACTCATTCACTCATCCGTTCGTTTATATCGTTCTCATTCAGTCGCAAGTGGCGTAAAAAGTTGTCGCGCGCTAAAAAGTTCCGGAATTATGCGCGCGAGAATTGGTTTATTGATGCCCGTTATTGTTTTTCATTTTGCTAAAAGCCAGTGCTTGATTGCTTCGTTTTATGGTTTCTTTTTAATATTTTTTTTAATTTTCGTTAAAATATTACACATATTATCTTTTAACTATAAATTAAGGCGTTTATTGATGATCTGAATGGATTTTATGGTTTGATCCTTGTTTACACGGTTTTATAATTTCTTATATCGTGAAACTCATGCCTTCTTAAGTTTTTACTCGTCTGTTATCCGCTACTTTGTACGCGCAGGCCATGATCCTTTTTTCGTAAGGCAAACCAAATTAACCGATTGTTTAAATTCAACGGCGTTTGTTTCAGCAGTTTAGGCTTTGCGATGAACAGCCAGCAAGTAAAGATAATTTCGCTTATAAATATGTGTAGATGACACAACAAAACATTCACTCATTCACTCATACGTTCGTTTATATCGTTCTCATTCAGTCGCACGTGGCGTAAAAAGTTGTCGCGCGCTAAAAAGTTCCGGAATTATACGCGCGAGAATTGGTTTATTGATGCCCGTTATTGTTTTTCATTTTGCTAAAAGCCAGTACTTGATTGCTACGTTTTATGATTTATTTTATACTTAAAATCTTGTCTTTTAACAATGAAATGTATGGTTCATATATGACCTTCATGTGACGCTAGTTTTTCAGTTTCTCAGTTCACATTTTTATTAATAATTCATTTTTGTACTAACGGATCAAAACTATTATGAGGAGAGATTACACTTCAGACTTTACATAAAAATAAATCGTTCTCAAATTTTAATAAAGTCTATCAACTGTATCATATTGGGCGAAGACAAGTGCAATAGGAACGTTTACGATTAATAACGTATTTAGAGCATCGAAAATCTAGTCTTTAATAACCAAGTCCAACAGGATGAGCTGATAAAATAAAAACCATATCTATTTCATGTTTAATCTTTTTCATATCTATATCAATGACTGTCTGAAAACAATGACATTAACGCTAACTATCGATAAACCGTACATCATAAGATCAAATAGGTTAATAAAGATAAAGATAAGAGAAAAGATAGGTACATCATCTTTTATTAATGCCGCCCTCGATACATCACCGATAAATGCCTCGTTGACGTATGATATGGACGTTTGAGATGGGTGTTTGTCGTAAAAAGAATGGGGAACAGGGTAATGTATAACGGAGAATATCTTATTACATTACTCCTATATTTAAAAGATTTTTATTTATTACAGCGAAGAAGAATGCTGTCCTGATGGTTAATGGTAGAGGTTGAGACTTTAAGAGGTTAAATATGATTCCGAGATAATGTAGCAGAGTGCTACGCTCCAGACCTTCGCAGTTATGGGAAGAGACCAGCAGTGGGCTAAAAATAATATTGTGGGAAGAAAAAGACAATAGTTTCTCTTTAACTCACTTCAAGATATTTTTACAATCAATTAATAATATACAGACGAGGTCTTAAATTAAGTTTTATTTTAAATATTTTCATTCTTCATCTTAGGAAAATAATTAAATTTTATTTAATTTTAAATAATTAATAATCAAAATAAATATTTAATAATTAAATTTTATTTAATTATTGATTACTGTTTTAAAGGAGGTATAAATTATCGTGAGATTTTATCGATACCTACACTTCTCTTCACCACAAGAAGTATCGAGCGGTCACTATGCTAATAACAAAATCGATTTGCATGAAACAAATCTGTTGCCTACCAATTATTGTTATTGGCGATTAATTAAAATGGACGACTCTTCGAGTGGGGTCTCCCAAATGTCTCGTAGGGTTCACTGGTAAAATAATAAAATCCATTTTTATGCGGATTTGTTTTCGTAAAATGTTCGGTAAATCCGAATCCGAATGTAAAATCGATGTCGCTTACATTAATTTAATAATTCCAAACTATGAAAAGTGATCTTAAAAGATTGTTTGAAGGTGGTTTGACGGCAACACCTATTTCTGCCAAATAACAGGAGTATTGTGCGTTGCTTTATTCCGACTTAAAGGGTGTGTTAAGGGAGACATACCTATCCGAGGTTGTAACTTAGCCCTCAGAAGTAGCAACTAATCTGTGGCTGACCTAAGGTGAAACTCTAATCTTTACTGGGGTTGAGTATGGATGTACATAGGCGGCAGTGGCCACTAACAAAAGATGGGCTGCATGCTCGTTAGTTTCAATATAGAAATATATAATGTATTTATTTTATCACTTAGATACACATATTACATATTTATTATTAAATATCACAATCTCACATATTACTTAAATTACTTTTAGAAATATTCTTACCATCTGTTCCACGGAACCCATGTTCTAAGTTGGCACTAACCTTAACTGTTTGAAGCCAAAACGTTGCCAATACCGGTATTTTCAAATTATGCTACTATACGCGTAGGACGCTTTGTTTTATATTGAAATAACATGTTTAAAGATTTATGGTCGAAAGATAACAATCTGTTTAGGTATTCAACGAAGTACACATTATTTAAAGGTGGTGAACGTCTTGGTATGACTCCAGCGGCACCTCCGGCACACCTATTTTTGCCTAAAAATAGCAGTGTGCTGTGGTCCTGTTTGAAAGGTGTGGTAAAGGGAGCCATAATTTTCTATATATATCTAGGGTTGATTACAGATGTCCACAAGCGGTGTGTTTTGCGGATTTACCAGATGCACTGCAATTGCTATATGTATAATAGAGTACAGGAAATGTACGTAAGGTATTCAGAAACTACCCTGTAGTTTCGGGACCAGAATAGGGCTACGGTATCCCCTGCCTGTCGTAAGAGGCGACTAAAAGGGGGCTTCCGGGGTTGCGGGCGGCAAGAGTGGGTAGCTCGAACCGCCCGGCCAGCGGCCCCGGGAAGGACGACGGTATGTGTGGTCGCATACCGTCGTACGCACCAGACGGTGTGGCGAGCGTCAAGCTCACCTGGGCAGAGCCCGACGGGGCAACGCGCTAAGAGGACTCCGGTTGCGTTCCTTTGGAGATACCGGAGCCCTCTACGCAGCGCCGAGGACGGCCACCGGGGGGGTTTTAGTGCGGTAATGAAGTCGGTTAAAAATCCCACATAACCCTGCGTCGCTCCCACGGCGCCGGGTATCTTTTGAAAGTTTCCCCCCTCGTAAACAAAAAAAAAAAAAAGGTATTCAGAAACTAACTATTAACCTATCACACTTTGAGACTATTAACGTGGAACACACGTGGCCATTTGTCAAAATAAGCTCGTAAAAGTACCTCCAAACCGCTCCCAGGACGACTCATATTATTAACATCTGCATCATTAACCTTTTATTATAACCACAGTTGTGATTCAGTTTTAGAATGAAAAGGGTCTAGACCACAGTCAACAGATTCGTAAGCTTCACACACCTACAACAACTTTTTGTAGACAACTCCTCCGCTAATAACTAATAACTAACAATACATACGAGATAACTGATAAATAACCGATGATACAACGGCAATACATCACAGTGTAGCATCGGTCACCGCCCCTAGATAATCCGGCGTAGGCTTCGACCACATAAATTATAAAATTAATTGTGGGGCTCAAACATGAGCGATAATTGTGAATGGAGAAGGCGTTCCTAATAGAGGATTAACATTAGCTAAGCAGTGGACTAGTGGTTTGAAATACCTGTCTATCAGGGTCCCAGGTTCGAACCCGGGCACGCACGCAGACATGATTTTTCGAAGTTATGTACGTGAGAAAAACAATTATCGTTTGCTTTGAAGGTATACGAAAGATCCTAAGGGTCTACGTCTGAAAGTTAAGTTTCCAAAAATGTGTAAAGTCTACCATTCGCTTTTCAAGTATGATGGTATATTCTAAACTCATCTCATTTTGAGATAAGATCCGTGCCCAGCAGTGAGGCAATGGGTTGATGACGACGATATATAGATATAACGCGATAGTGCAGCCACGGTATAAATATCCTTATACTGTGGTGTAGCCTCCGGGGTTTTAATACAACTGAAAATTTTAGAGTTTTCAAATGTCATTATTATAATATTTTTATGTCTCATTATAAGTGCTCTAAGCAATTTATCTCAATATCAAATAATACTAAAACAATTTAGAACCATAATAAATACATAACCACCATACTTGCACGCCGAAATGGTAAAATAAGAGGATTCTTGTATCTTAGGACAGATTTCACCAGAGTTTTGTACTTTATTTGGCAAATAAAGATGTTTGATTTGATTTGATAGCATACAGCGTACTAATTTGAAAAAAAAAATAAGATACGATACTGGGTAGGTACGTTTAAGCAATCGAATTTCGAAATTCGAATTTACGTACGTAATACGTTCTATTTGACAAAATGATGGCATGCAATAAAAACTAAGATGGCCGCCCATATACATTAAAGCGTTCGAATTTTGAAATTCGAATTTACTTACGTTCAATCGCTACCAATTAATGGGGCGACCATAAATTTATGGAGCTTAATTGAGACCCCAATATTGCATGCATAATTTATTAGTTTCTTATAATAACGTATAGGTTTCAAATTAGGAATGTTTGCTTAAATATGTCTAGATGGCTTCCGTCGACATTCAAATAGCGAATATCACGACCTTACAAATGTATTAAAATTTTTAAAATGTCATATTTTCGGTCGGAATCCTTTTGATAATATCGTTAATTATTTATTGCCCAAGTTTAGAGAATTTATTGTATTTTTACATAATAAATTTGTTATAAGGATAACATAGATTGCTAATATAAATGTCGAGGCTGTCTAGTTTCTCAAAAATATAGAAAAATAAGAGACTCAATGAGTGATTAATTATTAAATAACAAAAAAGACACTTAATCTCTTGAATCTGTAATGGCCTTTTTTAATTAATAAACGAGCTTGCAGTCCATCCGATAGTAAGATGCTACTGGCGCCAGAACATCTATTATCAACTGTAGATAACATTAGAAGCCTGACTAACGTTGGCAACAGATACGTTTTTACCCCTAGAAGTAATTTGGAACACCTCAGATACGTACGTCTTACCACAGTCCCACAAACATAGATCAGTAAAGATAACTCACTCCTAACAAGAAAAAGTACCCAGTTTTGAGAATTGAAATAGTTGCGTAAAAAAGTTTTGCCACGTCTCCGTGTTAAAATGTCCCTTAAATATTTAAAATAATAATTTATTTATTATGTAAATTACGCAGTATTAGTTATTTATTTGTAAATTTTCTGTAAAAATGTTTTTATTTGTCAAGAATTCAAAAAAAGAACTTACTAATAAGCCGTTGGTGGCTTCATTCAATTTCAAGGCGGCGAAGTATCTTTACTAATCTATGCCCACAAAGCGGAACACAACAACGCATAACACACATTAATGTTATAACACAGAAGAAGGCGACAATGAGTGTGAATAGTTAATGAAAAATATAACAAACTTACTTCATCTTAAAACCGCTGATTGCTTGATCTTCACTACCATATTGTATTAATAGGGCTCTTAATATCAAATTTAATTGCGTTACCTGAAATAAAAAATAAAATAGGCTGAGTCTATTAATACAGGTACTGTACGAACAATTTATAATTATTAATACGGTTACCGTACGAATAATTTATAATTATTAATACGGGTACTGGACAAACAATTCATTATTATCCGATTCGAACCGGTAGATTTTGAGAAATCTCAAAAAAACTCCAAAAAAAATTTTTTTGAATTTTTTTTTAATAACTTTTTAACGGCTCTACCGATCGATTTTAGAAACTAAGCTCTTAACATCAAAAAATGACGTCGATCGCCATCAGCCCGTTCGAAATCACTTTAAAAAAGAAAAAAAAAAAAAAAAACCTAACCTAACCTAACCATTTGAATAAATGTACGAATAAATATAATTTATTAGTCCAGTACCTGTACAAATAGTCACATTGAATAAAATATTAATACATTTGACTTCTTCATGTAATAGAAGGTAAATTATTATCCATTGTCATTTACGACTACGACTCCAAAATATCCCAAAAATTAGACAGTTTCTATTCCAACCGCCGTATCTAGCCAACAAATTAAAAATCTAGCAACACACAAAACAAGAAACACGTAAATAACGAACGAGTGAATGAATGTGCAAATACCTCCTCATTCAATAGAACAAGTCGACTGCTGCTAAATTAAATTCCTTTGATCACGTACAATAAGAAAGTCCACCGCCACACCTATTTCTGCCTCATAGCAGCAGTGTTAAACGCTGCTGTGTTCTGGTTTGAAGGATGTGGCAAGGAAAACATACTTTTCCGAGGCGTTCCAGCTTAGTCCTCAGGAGTAGCGGCCCATCTGTGGCCGACCTCAGGTAGGAATATCTGATCCTATCTGGGGTTGATTACAGATGTCCATGGGCAGCAGTAGCCACTTACCATCAGACGGACAACATGTTCGTTAGCTACTTCTATATTATTAAAAAAACTAAGGCTGGTCCTTCTTCTTTAACCTTCCATATCTATATGAGCAACAGATTAAAGATCTCGCAACACAAAACTAGAAACACGTAAAGAACGAACGAGTGAATGAATGTGCAAATACTTCCTCATTCAATAGAACCAGTCGACTGCTGCTAGATTAAATTCCTTTGATCACATACAATAAGAAAGTCCACCGCCACACCTATTTCTGCCTCATATCAGCAGTGTAAAACGCTGCTGTGTTCTGGTTTGGAGGGTGTGGTAAGGGAGACATACTTTTCCGAGGCGTTCCAGCTTAGTCTACAGGAGTACCGGTGCATCTGTGGCCGACCTCAGGTAGGAATATCTAATCCTATCTGGGGTTGATTACAGATGTCCATGGGCAGCAGTAGCCACTTACCATCAGACGGACAACATGTTCGTTAGCTACTTCTATATTATTAAAAAAACTAAGGCTGGTCCTTCTTCTTTAACCTTCCATATCTATATGAGCAACAGATTAAAGATCTCGCAACACAAAACTAGAAACACGTAATAGAACGAACGAGTGAATGAATGTGAAAATACTTCCTCATTCAATAGAACCAGTCGACTGCTGCTAAATTAAATTCCTTTGATCACATACAATAAGAAGCGTGATTCGTGGGACTTGTAAGGGCGGCAAAGCGGGCAAAGTGCTGCTTTGTTATTGTATTAGTAAGGAAAAGTGAATTTTCTATGGATTAAGTAATGCTCTTCCTATTTTGCAACTGATGGAGTTAGGACTCTCTGTGGTGCGACTCCGACGGCACTATCGCCACGTTTTTCTCCCGAATAACAGAGGTGTTAAGTGCTGCTGTGTTCTAGTTTGAAAGGTGTGGTAAGGGAGACAAACTTATCCCAGGTATTAAGCAACAATATGGTAGAGCTTACGCAACTATCACATTTCCTCATCATCATCAATCCATTATTGTCCTACTGCTGGGCACGGGTCTCCTCTCTGAATGAGAAGGATTAGGCCATAGTCCACCGCGCTGGCCAAGTGCGTATTGGTAGACTTTACATAACTTTAAGATTTTTTTTTACAAATCTCTTAGGTATGCAGGTTTCCTCACGATGGTTTCCTTCACCGTTTTAGCAAGTGATAATTAATTTCTAATCCGCACATAATTTTGATAAATCAGAAGTGCGTGCCTGGGATTTGAACCTCGGACCCCTCGATCGAGAGGCGGAGTTTCTTAACCACTAGGCTATCACTGCCACTTATCACATATTGTTCAATGTATTTGCTTATTAGAAATCGATGACAATGAATAATGGTTAATCGATTTTAGTGATAACGTATACATAAATATGAAAAACATATTAAAATTTTATTTTGTACTTCAATCCGAAACTCCAGGCTAATAAACCCAATCTACCACTGAAATAAGATAAACTTGTCATATAAAAAACAATGTAAGCTCCTAAAGCTATTCTCCTATAAAATCGCTATATAAAACCGGGTAAGTTTATAGTGCTTTTTATTTTTTAGCCGGATAAGATCTCATACTCTATTATAAAGAACAAACAATGTACGAAGCAATATGCAGGTGTTGTTGTGAAACAATGTTCAACATAAGCGAGTTCAACATAAAAATAACAAGCTGGTACGAAGGCGTCCATTGTAAATCGCGAATACATTCTCGAAGATAGTGGGGAGGTTGGGGTACGTTAGACTTGATAGGGATGTGCCGTATTCGGATTTGATACGATTTCTAATACATCGCTCGAATTTAATTTATTCGATATTCAGATCAAATCAATCAATTAGATTTAATAGATCAAAAGGATCAACAAAAAAAAAAACAAAAATATCGAAGATAAGATAAGAGACATGTCAATTACAGTTAAGATTATTTTTGTTAATTTATATTATTGATATATAATAATTTATCTACGAATTTGATTTCAATTGGGGCTTTTATCGAAATACAGAAATTAAACCTGTCGACTATTTAAGGCAAAATTTTGAGATAATACGCATTAACTTAATAATAATATCTAAGTAATACCTATAAATAGTTATAAATAGTTATAATCCTGTCGCGATAACATAACACTAACAATAGACGATTAGATCTTAGCGATCTGGATTTCTGATGGTATTCAATCGGTTAACAAAACTGACTTAAGATTGATCCGAAAAATCGCTTGATTGTATAATCGCGTTTCGATATTTAAAAAATATTTAGGGATCAGCGCATCACTACTTGATAAATAGGCCGCTGTAAGGCGATTGGGTTACAAAATCGACCTTTTGTCACCGTATTAGGGGTAGGTGCCACAATAGGAGCAAATTTTCTCACCTGCGCTTCTATGGCCAATCGAAATTGGGTATATTGGGCTATTACAAAGCAGTGCCTTTTCGCTGGACTTGAGTGGCACTCGAGTGGTATGCGTCAAGGTCTTGAATGCTTGGTTTTAAGCGTTTTGAGTCTATAGCTCTAGACTTTTATTGAATAGGGCCTATTGAAGTTTCATTAGAAGGAAAAAGTGGCGAGGTTCTGTACCTAAGTAGGGACGCAATATAATACACGGACTTTGGACACCATAATAAGGTTTATAGTTTTACACTAAAATTATTGCGGATTTGAATAAAAATACAGTTGCAACGATAGCGTTAAGATATTTAATGTGCATGACAAAAACGTTTTACGGAGTGGTTACGAGATCAGTTTGATAAGAACAGGGTTACAGGTTCGATCCCCAGCCATAGATTAGTAAAGATACTTCGCCGCCTTGAAATTGAATGAAGCCACAAACGGCTTATTAGTAAGTCCTTTTTTGAATTCTTGACAAATAAAAACACTTTTAGAGAAAAATTACGAAAAAATAACTAATACTGCGTAATTTACATAATAAATAAATTATTATTTCAAATATTTTAGGGACATTTTAGCACGGAGACGTGGCAAAACTTTTTTACGCAACTAATTCAGACAGACAGACAGACTTTTTAGTCCTCAGGGGTAGCGGCGCATTTGTGGCCGACCTCAGGTAGGAATATCTAATCCTATCTGGGGTTGATTACAGATGTCCATGGGCGGCAGTAGCCACTTACCATCAGGTGGACTGCATGCTCGTCTGCTACTCTTATATTATAAAAAAAAAAAAATCAATTCTCAAAACCGGGTACATTTTCTTGTTAGGAGTGAGTAATCTTTACTAATCTATGTCCCCAGCCATAAATATTTTCAAATGATATATTCTGATTTCTGTTTGGAATCTGGGCAGGTATTTGTATCCATAGAACCCAGGAAATGATTATGTGAAGCTAAGAGTCTACAAAACGTCATTAATTCAGTACTTAGTATGATCTGGCACATTTCTATCAGTTTCAACAGTCACGCTACCGTGACCACAGCTAATAAAAATTTCACCACCACCCTCAACTTTCACACGATCTATAAGTCTATAACACAAACGCCATTACGAACACGGATATAAACGTTTAAAAGGTAAAAATCAATGAGCACAATAAGTACGCCGGTAATGACGCATTAGTAGACTTTGACGTCCAGTGACAATCGAAAATTGACCTCCATTTCACGCGAATCTTCCCCCCCGCCACGCGTGTGTCTAGGCGAAGTGGGGGCGGGGTAGTTCGTGGTAAATTGGTCGTTTTTCTTCACAATACGAACGCCCCAGTTTGATATATGGAAGGGAATTTTATTTAATATCGCGTTATTGATTTATTGCTTTGCTCGAGTGAGTGCCCTGTCCCATATTGGCCCAACTTCCCCTTAAATTGTGTTTAGTGACGTGTGTTGCTATGAATGGTTCCATAATTCATTTGTATACGGCTATTGGGATGAAAACGGTCTTTGTGTACGTACGAGTATATTCGAAATGTGAGATTTTTGCTCATGGGCTCACGAGTACCTTTTGTTTCTACAGTTTAATGAACCGTTACTAATGAGACTAAAGCTTTCGCTTTTAAATTTGAAATTATAGTAGAATTTAGCAATATATATAAATAAAGGCGTTTGCCTGAAGTATAGTTATTCTGTCTTCTTTTATAAAAACCATCTTACAATATAGTTGTGGCCTATTTCATGATAAAAACTCATCAATATATTTCTGATGTTATGACGTCACAAATTACTACTTTTTTTGATTTCAACAATATTTGCATATTTAAATATGTTTGTATTTTTAATTAAAAATCACGTTTTCCCCCCTTGGACCCCTACTACTATCTCAATGATGCATTTATGACTGACACCGAATATCATACATTTTACGCCAGACCTAAGCCAAAATATAAAATATTATTTCAAGTGTAAAGTAACACCAAAACTGACCCTTATTTTAAAGTTAAAGGATCTACGTAGCCTCGCTTGAATACATTCAATTATCTTTTAATAGAGAATTCTGTAATTACTGAATTGCCTCAGGAATTGCTCAGTGTTAATGGGATGCTTTGAAATGGTTTTTTGACCTTCGTATTATTTTAAGGGCTTCCCTTTAAACTGAGGTAATGTTTTGGTCTTTGAACTTCTGACTTGTAAATTAACTCGCGTACTCTTGTGTTTAAATTGTTTGCATCTTAATTAAGATATTATTTTGATTTCATACTTATTTTGATAATATACTTGATGATTTTTTTAGAAATGGCAAAACGTGAAGAGTAGGGAAAAATACTGAAATAAGTTACAAGGCCGACGGAAAAAAAAAACTGCATAATTAGATATAAAAAACAATCTACACGTATCACCATGGCTAGGAATCTAGTGAACACAGCCTGTTTTATTGTGCCATATGACAATAAACACAAGAAAATAATTTGCATTAGATTAAATGACAAGGGGTTTTTAAAAAAAGGTGCACAAAGAGCTCTCCTTCAAAGCCGGCGATGCATTGGCGACTCCTCTGGTGTTGCAAATGTCCATATGCGACGTTAACTACTTTCCATCAGGTAGCACGTCTGCTTTATCGTCAGTTTCAAATATACAAAAAAGAAAAAACAGTGCCACCACATTAAAAAATCTCCAACAAAACATCTTCGACCTCTAACAACTAAAAGTAAAAGCATGACGACGTCTCGCGAAGCTTTAAAAAGTCTGAAAAAGTCCTAAACTTTCAAAGGGCCCCAAATTCTAGGCTCGATACTGCGGGTTCATTAACGAAGACCATGGATCACTTTGAAATATGATGAGAGCGATTAATTAAAACTTGGAAGGCACTACAATTAAGCAAGTTGGAATGTAACGACGAATTAGGAATTTCGTGTTGGAATTTCAGCTGGGTTAGGGGTAGCTTATTAAAATAAGGGTAGGGCTTTTAAATTTTATCGCGCTATCTATTATGAAGGTCTCAGGGTCGAGTGCGACTCGTTTTTTATTATGTAAGCAAATGAGCAGTCCACCGGATGGTAAGTGGATACTGCTGACCATAAACATTTATAGATGATTACCATTGATTACAATTAATCCCAGATAAGATAAGATTCCTATCTGAGATCGGCCACAAACACCTTGCTATCGGTGAGGACTAAGTTGAAACGCCTTGAATAAGTATGTGTCTCTTAGCAAACCCTTCATACCCGAACACAGCATCGCTTAACACTGCTGTTATCAAGCAGAAATAGGAGTGCAAAAATAATGATTATGAATCATCTGAGCATGGTGATCAATTTCGAAAGGAAGAACCAGTGGGTTTATCAGCGAGATACTACCGCCACATCTATGTATCATAAATAAAAACGCTGCGATCGGCTTTAGGTGTCCAAGGGTGGCAGTGGCCACTTACCATCAGGTGGACTGCATGATCGTTTATTATTTCAATCTTTTCAAGTTAGTTTGTGTATCCGAAATTCGTTCATGAAGACCAACATTCGTATAAAAAGATTAAACTAACTGGCTTTTAAGTCCATCATGTCAAAATAAACAATACACACAGACACATCGAGTGTAATAATGTAGGGGAGAAATGGTGTCAAGGTTATTGTAACAGGCGATATATGGGTGTCATTACGTGGGCCTCATGGACTCTTACTAAGGGTCTGGAGACTTTGAAAATGTAAGTACATTTATAAATAGCAAAGTTTTTTTCAAAATATTAAATTAGGAATTTGGTGCTATAAAGACAAATTGTGTGAGCTACACGTAAATATTAAAAAGCCATGATTGTTTTGTATAATTTTATTTAATATCTAACCCGAGATCTATAGTATTTTTTTATAAAAACAAAACGTTTTTTTTTTGTATGGAAAGGGTTACAATTACCAGAAAGTATCCTACGCCCAAACAATGTAAAGTAAATAGAATAAAATTATTTTTTTACTACCCAAAATACAAACAATATACGCTTTATACACTCATAGTTATAATAATAAAAAAATAAATAGTTCTAATACTAGGTCTGAAGTATGTCTACACACACAAAAAAATACAAAAAACACCCAGACCCAGAAACGAAATCAAAATTTCTCATTTAGACAACATTTTTTACATAAAGGTCTAAAATACCAAACTGTATCCACAAACAAAAATTCCACGCATTTTCCAACTAAAGTAGACCAATACACGTTTTTAGTCCAAAAAACTCTAATTCACCTTTCCTGTCCCAGTAGACCCGAACTCCTAATTTAGTCCCGCCTACACTAACTAAAACTTCATTTCACGCTAATTAGTTAACTTTTTTATAGCAAAAACCACCCTTTGCGTTCGGACCTTTTTTGATAGTGAATTAACGGGGTAGGTGTGTAGTTTACCTAAATTTAGATTTATTTCATGCTATAGAAGTCTGATATTGGGTAGAAATCAATCCTAGAAAAAGTATTAAGATGATGGAGATTTGGAAATCCTGAGAATCTGTTCTTTATAAAGTGAGCACTTTTAAATTATTTTCCAAAAAATAATAAAAAACAATAAGGCAGTGATATCCTAGTGGTTAAGAAACTCGGCCTCTCGATCGAGGGGTCCTAGGTTCAAACCCCAGGCACGCACCTCTGATTTTTCGCAATTATGTGCGTATTATAAATTAATTATCACTTGCGAAAACGCTGAAGGAAACCTGCATATCTGAGAGATTAATAAAAAAAATATATCTCAAAGATATGTGAAGTCTACCAATACGCACTTGGCCAGCGCAGTGGACTAAGGCCTAATCCATTTTATTCTGAGAGGAGACCCGTGCCCAGCAGTGGGACAAAATGGGTTGATGATGATGATGATGAATAAAAATAATTTATTCTTGTTAAAACAAATGCCAATTAATTTATAATGCTTGCTACGGAACATGGGGCTTTGGAGTAGAAGGTCCAAATTCAAAACCACCAAAGGAATTTGGTTTTGTTACCAAATGAACTTAGGTACAATATATTAAAGGTATAAATGTGGTACAACCCTTTGTGGTTTGACATCGGCGGCACTACCTCTACACCTGTTTCTGCCTTATAACAGTAGTATTAAGCGCAGCTGTGCTCTGGTTTGAAGAGTGTGGTAAGGGAGACATACTTTTCCAAAGTGTTCTATAGTCCTCAAGGGTAGAGGCTCATCTGTCGCCGGCCTCAGATTAAAATATCTAATCCTATCTGGGTTTGTTACAGATGACCATGGGCGGCAGTAGCCACTTACCATCGGGTGGAATGCATGCTCGTCAGCTTCTGCTATATTGTAAAAAAATATATATTTATGGCTACGGACGTGTGACAATGGTACCAATTTGAGTTTAATATTAGTAAGTAAACATGAATGCGTACAAAATGGTCTCTACATACGCAGTAAGGTCTTATCAGAGTTTGTGTAAATATTTTACGACAGCCATAGACAAGTTATGTCACAGAGGGCTTAGAATCTGAGCGTGGAAGGGTACGTAAAAATATAGATAAGATTTTAACTTTGATCGCAAATGTGGATAAATATAAATGTAACTAGGTTACATAAATATTGAAGATTAAAATGGCGATAATGCTATTTACCTTATTCGTTATTCGTATATTAGTAAGAAATATACGATACAAAAGCGCGTTTTTTCAGTGACAACTATATTGAAACTAGTTATAGGTACAGTTTGGCAATTTGACTTATATCGCTCGATACACATTCAGTTATAAAAAATAACGAAAATTTATTGTTGCTAAGATATTGTATTTGTTTTTTTAAATTATATGTAAGCAGAATAGTCAATCAATTACTGTCCCACTGCTGGGCAGAGGTGTACTCTCGGAGTGGGATTTAGGCCATATTCCACCGCAATAATCCAACGTGTAAATTAGTAAACTTCATTCACTTTTGAGAACTCTCAGGTGTGCAGGTTCTAGTTACATCTATAGATTAGTAAAGATTACTCACTCCTTACAAGATAATGTAACCAGTTTTGATAATCAAAATAGTTGCGTAATAATTTTTTGCCACGTCTCCGTGCTAAAATGTCCCTAAAATATTTGAAATAATTATTTATTTATTATGTAAATTACGCAGTATTAGTTATTTATTCGTAAATTTTCTCTAAAAATGTTTTTATTTGTCAAGAATTCAAAAAAGAACTTACTAATAAGTATTTTGTGGCTTCATTCAATTTCAAGGCGGCGAAGTATCTTTACTAATCTATGGTTAGATCATAACTTATGTAAATTTGTAATTTCTGGTCAGGACCCTACGTTATGTCAGTAATGGGACGCAGAATAATTGCAACCAGGTACTTAGCCGAAAAACATTAAAAGGACACAAAGTGGAAAAAATAATTAAGATCCTCTTACCTTCATTATCTCTGCCAAACCTCATTAAATGAAGTGTCTGTTATTAATTACCCTGTGCCATGCGTAATTTGATAGCTAACGAAACATTAAATCGTAAATTGTTTACAAATAATTCATAAGGTTCTGCGAGTTGATCTCACTTAGAGATGAAGGGCTTCATCTTGTCTAATACCTAAATAATATAGGTATTTGTTTAAATATTTAAAATATAATCAGTTACTAGCTAAAATAACTCCGCCACACCTATTTCTGTCTAATGACAACAGTTTTAAGCGCTACTGTGTTCAGGTTTGACAGTTGTGGTAAGGCAGACATACTTTTCCGAGGTGTTCCAGCTTAGTCCTCAGGTGTAGCGGCGCATTTGTGCTCAGGTAGGAATATCTAATCCTATCTGGGGTTGATTACAGATGTCCATGGGAGGCAGCAGCCACTTACCATCAGGTGGACTGCACGCTCGTCTGCTACTCAACTAAACTACTAAAAAAAATGTACAGTTTTATGAAATAAAATGCTGTTATTTTAAAATTACAAACAAACGTTACATTTTTATATTTGTATAGATGCAGAAACTTTTGAAATGCTAACATAATACACGATAATTGAATATAAATTTGCAACTTCAATTACTTAAAAGTTTTAACTGAAGAGGATTAGAACATAGGTATTACATTAACTTCAAAGTAGGTTCAACTTTAACTACGCTAGAACAAGGCTTAGTTAGTAGTTAAAATGTTGACACGGAAACTTTACGTTTAAATAAGATGTAGTTTTAATTTTGGTTTCGTATTGGGATAGGGATCGCATTGATGGTATAAAAAACAATTATTCAACTAAAAACTTAAGGTGATTTTTTTAATTCCGTCAATATGTTTTTTTTTTCAAAAAAATTAAAGCAAACGATTTTGAAAAGGTTGTTGGCGATTCATTGAAAAGAAATGGACCCCACTGCTGGGAACAGGATGCTGGGTCTGAATGAAGATTTACATAGTACCCTAACATCCCTTTAAAATATTTTAGTTATTTTTCAAGAATGTTTTTTTTCACTTTAATGTTTTGCCTTTCGCCGTTAAATCAAATGATAATTAATTAACAATACTTACTACACATAACTTACACATAACTTCGAAATCAAAGCTTTTTGTCTTGGATTCGAACCCTGGACCCGCGAGCAATTGAAATTCTTACTATCTATTAACATGATAAAAGCTCTTGAGAAAGAAATAAAATGGTCAATAATGAGATGTATAGAAAACTAGACATTTCATAAGCAAAGGATCCCATAGGCTAGACAACCCTTTTTCCTTCATATCCACACCAAACTTACCAAAACGATCACCACAAAACTTATTCCTATAAAAATAAGGCATATTTCACCTTTCCCACAATTTATTTTACCGTAGCAGCTCCATATACTTCCCACATAGAATTTCAACCGACGTAATAAAGTTGAAATTCGTGTGTTACGAAGAAATATATTAACAGAGTTGGTATTACCGCTCCCGATATGTAATATCGAGAACTTATTGAAGATCTGTCAGGTATTCGATTGATATTTTTTACTTGCGCCTAGATATGAGGATTCTGTTATGATACCTCGCAAATATGAGTATGAAAATGATAGGTTGCATGTTATTAAATGTTACGTCTATTTCAACTTGGTGGAATATTTTTTGAAAATTTTAGATTATTCAGTACGTCATGTAGTTATTCTTATACTTTTTATGTTTGATAGCTTTAGGTCCCGCTAGAAAATATGTACGAACTTTTTTATAGCATGTAGTGACAGGACATCTAAAGGTCGGCTTCAGGTAATACTCCTGTCTACGTGAAGTTGGTCATATATGTCCATAGTGACCATATAGGTGGACTGCAAGATTGTTTGGTACTTAATCTATTTTTTAAGATTTGTCAGGTGCGCAGGTTTCCTCGCGATGATTTCCTTCTACATTTAAGAAAGTGATAATTATTTTCTAAAGATAACATTGAAAAAATTGTTTTGAACCTCGGACCTCTCGACCAAGAGGCCGAGTTTCTTAATCAAAAATATTTAAAGTAATCAATCAGACATATACCTAACCGGTTATCGAACCTGACACTCAGATCGGGTGCCGAAGACAAAATAACCAATAATAGTTTAACATAATTATATTATTAACGATATAACAACAAATTTTAGGTAATTGACCTGGAAATTGATGTCATAAATAATTCAGGGGTACGAAACGTATTCAGTGTTATACGCAAACATTTTCTTAATAGACAGTCTTTGCCGAAGGTTTATCAACCCTGTTTACCTTGTTCATAGCAAGTTGGTGGATCAATTTACTTTACTCATATATTTTTATTAACATTTTTGGCATGGAGTCATTGAACTTATATCGTAAAAGAGAATATTTTTCAATATTTGGTCACGTGGTACAGTGACCAAATTGATAAGCGACGGGTACTGGGTTCGATTCCGGGAAGGTAGACATACCTGATGATGAAGTATTGTTGAAAGCATCCTGTTATTTCGCGAATAATATGCTATTTCTGTCTCATAAAAGAAGTGATAGGCTAGATGTGTTCTGATTTGAAGGGTTAATAAGGGAGACATACTGATCCGAGGCGTTCCAACTAAGTCATCAGGGGAAGCAAGGTGTACCTATGTGGCCGACCCCAGTTAGGTATGTGATCTTATCTGAGATTGATTATAGATGTCCAGTAGCCACTAACTATCAGGTTAACACCATGATTTGTACATTATAAAAAAAATATAGTTACATAAAGTATAAAATGGCGGCCTATTACAGATACAGCACTTAAAATAATAAAGTAGGTATCTGTCTAGTATCAAATGAAAAGCTCTCATGATTCTACGTAATAAAACTAACACTGACTGACAGACAAGACTACTTTAAACGTTGGGTTAAGCGTGAAATTTAATACTGAATTTCTTTAAATAATTATTAAGAAAACATTTTTGAAAATATTTGTCGTATGCTATTATAAACTCATCGTGATTAAATAATAAATATAAAATTTTATTTTTTATATGTGGTGGTAGAATCATTTATGCTTCGACTCTTGGGATAATACCGTCATACATATTTCTTCCTAATAATTGCCGTGGTTAAAAGTTGCTGTGTTCCGGTTTGAAGGGTGTGGTAAAGGAGACATACTTTTCCGAAGCGTTCCAGCTTAGTCCTCAGGGGTAGCGGCGCATGTGGCTGACCTCAGGTAGGAATATCTAATCCTATCTGGGGTTGATTACAGATGTCCATGGGCGGCAGTAGCCACTTAACATCAGATGTACTGCATACTCGTTTCGATTTTGTTTTTAATGATGTTAAGGTTACCATTTATATTCCTTTTTTGTTCGCTTCAAATAACATTTTATAACCAAAATTTTAACAGGCTAATGCTATTTCGCGGGATGCTATTCTGGGATGAATTATATAGCAGATACCATCTGAAACACAATAGAGCTCTCTATTTTGCAAAACTAGAACTATTTTATGTTTATTCCAAAAAGTTTAGGTAGCATTTATATTATTTGAAATATGATAAGTATTATTGTTATTCGTATGTTAATTTTTGTCCAGATTTAGTAAAAGACGATCATAGCTAGGATAATTGAATTTTACCGACATCATTTCATAATTATAAAGATGGCTACGATTTTACACAAACAAAAGCTAACGCTAAAAACTTATCTTATATTACTTTTGCAAGACTATAACATATTCCCCTATTTTTTATAAAATTGAAGACACAACGACAGAAAAAATTGCATACCTAAGAAATCTTTAAAAAAGTTTTTAAAGGTTTGTGAAGTCTACCAATTCGCACTTGGCCAGCGCGGTGGACTTTGGCCTAATCCTTCTCATTCTGAGAGGAGACCCGTGCCCAGCAGTGGGACAGTAACGGGTTGATGATGATGATGATGAAGTAATAAATGAGCATGCAGTCCAGCCAATGGTCAGTGGTGACCACCTTCCCATGCACATCTGTAACCAAGTACATATATAACACGGGTTCTTTCTGAAGCCGTTCACAGATGCATTGCGATAAGAGTGGACTAAGATGTAAGAATTGCTTTACACTAGAAATAGTTGTGGCGATGTTACCTCCACAGTCGAAACAAACTGGTTCTACTACCTTCGTAAATCATTTGTAATACACAAATCTTTCTGTATATGTAAACCAGGAAAACATAATCCCGACGTCTAAAACATTCGTAACTCAACGTAACACGAAGGAGTACCTCGCGCGCTTCATGTTTATACAGCTTTTACCCTAAATGTTTGTTTGTTTGTTGTGCCTGTGACTTGTGCGCGCGTATTTTGGGTATTTTTACAAGAAATCTTTTAAGGGTTCTATAACTTTCGAGGCATAAATATCTGAGTCTAGCTTTGTATGTTAAAAAGGATTTTTTGTTGTGCTTGAGTGATTTTATATCTACATCCTTTCGTGTTTAGACCGCTAAAAGGCATTCGTTTTATTGAAATCCTTTCTAAGGCAGGTATTAGAACGACAGACCTCGCTGACGATCTATCGTACATGTGTTACATTCCTTAGTCCATCTAAGTATGTTGTATGAGAAACCGTTGTCCAAAATTTCAACTTGACATAAATAAATACATACATACATACATACATACGTCTGTAGTTTTTATGTCAATGTCAAATGTATGGATTCTAAAAGCAATTAACGTGAACCAATTGAACTAATATTTTTATTAGCCTAGTCAAGAAGTTTAAAAAGGTGAAAAATAGAGTTAAAATTTCAAAAAAAAGGATGATAGATCATTCAATTCATAATGACGTAAAAAACCTTTCGATCTTTCTTTCTTTAAATATGTAATATGTAACTTTTTTTAAAAAATTGGATAAAGTAAAATTACTTTAATTTTTCTTTAATCACTTAAAAATATTTTAGTTATCAAATTAATAAATTTATATGAAAAAGTTTTTTGCGGTTACTTGTTCAGTGGCAGTGGTCAACCTTGAGATTTCCTATATTACGCCTGTTCAGTATGAATTCTTAATAAACGCACTACCCTTTTAACTACCCTACAAATTCGACTCGGATACACAGTAATGGCGGATAAGGGTCGATTACCGGAAGTGGGCGGGGCGTGTTAATGATGATGACCTGACGGTGATAGGGTAATTGTTTGTGAAGTTACCCGCTGTTCCCTTATCGCAGTGTTTTTACATTTATATTACATTTTTGGTAGTAATAGAATAGTGGTGTATACGAACTCGATTTGGAGTCCGGGTTCATGGACAGTTTTTTTTAAGTAGTTATCAGTATTTTACAATTATCACGTGATTTAATATTTAAAGGAAACTTACACGCATGAGAGTTCTCTAAAAAAATTCGAAGGTGTGGGACGTCTATCAATTGAAGTAGCATGCAGTCCAGCTTATTGTACCTACGTAGTTACTGCCACCCATGAAAATCTGTAACGAATTCCCTATCCGACAAGGATACTATCTGAAACCGATCACAAATTCGTCACCACTCCTTATTGGCGGCCGACGGCGGAAATAACTGCAGCTGTGGTACCTCTTTCCATACCATCTTTTTGGTGAGTAGTTCGATGGGTGACCGCTAGTGGTCGAAAACCTCACACAAAAAAGGATTGACTGTATTATTTTAAATTAAGACAAAATACAGTTCAGTTACAAAAATGAAATACAAAAATCCTCCACAAGAATTCTGAAACTTTATCACCACTGAAAAATTGTCCAATAAAGCAATTTTAAGTCACAATATCGTAGAATTCGTCCATTGCGACAAGCGCGGGTATAAAGAGAATTTACAACTACCGCCATAAGTAAAACGCCTTACCGAATGAGATATGGGGTCAATCTTTATTCATAGGAAATCGGACCGTACGATTCGTTTCCAAAAGCAATATTTGTCTAAATAAATTTCGCGTTTCGTGAGGGTAGTTTATTTATAGTTTTGGAAATGTGCATTGAATTCAACCCTTGGAGGATATTTGTCGTTGGGACGACGTATGGGTTTTAAGGGTGTTGATGATATTAATAAATGGTCAATTTTATATTGTTTCATAAGTCTTGGAATATAAATAATTAACACCGAAAATAGATTGAACAAAAAACGGTTTATTGCGCGTTAGTTACAACAGAGTGAAGTTGTCTAAGAATAAGAGCACAGATAAACATAAAGTAGCAGCGCCGCCAGTGAGCATAAAAGGAACTAAATTATTTTAATAGGGATGTGTTTATTAACTTCCAATATCCTCCCTTAAACATAATCCCATCTTCGCTGCACAGTAAGCCAATTTGGTGTGTGACGTTGCTTTGGTAAGGGCATCTGCAACCATTTCATCCGTCTGTATGTATCGAACATCAATGGCACCTCCTAGTACATTGTCTCGAACAAAATGGTGCCTCACATCAATGTGCTTGGTCCTACAATGATAACCATCAGTACCTGAAAGTTTGATAGAACT
This sequence comes from Epargyreus clarus clarus, assembly GCA_014595695.2. Classification (NCBI taxonomy): domain Eukaryota; kingdom Metazoa; phylum Arthropoda; class Insecta; order Lepidoptera; family Hesperiidae; genus Epargyreus; species Epargyreus clarus. The sequence goes on from JACTTY020000076.1 coordinate 2,033,804, forward strand.
TTGATTATCACTGTAAATAAGCATAGATTCATTCTTGAGTTGTGGCCAAAAAGTTTCTTGGAACTGCTTTAACCACAAAGCTTCTTGTACACATGAGGCCAGAGACATATATTCTGCCTCTGTAGTGGATAGGGCAACAGTAGGTTGACGTCTGGAGTTCCAGCTGATTGTTCCTCCCTGAAACAAGAACGTGTACCCTGTGCAGGAGCGCCGATCATCCTCTGAGCTAGCCCAGTCTGCATCACAGTAACCATGAGTCATAGCTTCATTTGAGTTCCGTCTATAACTCAGTCTATAATCTTGAGTACCTTTTAAGTAACGCATGACTCTCTTGAGAGCGACCCAATGTTTTAATTCAGGTTTATTATTATATTTGCTTAACATATTAATGGCAAAACTTATATCTGGTCTGGTAACCTGCGAGATATATAAAAGACACCCAATTATTTCTTGGTAAGGAATATCATGTAAAATTATTGTTTCTTCTGAGTTTTCTTGTAACTTTGAATTCATATCTATTGGGGTTTTAACAGTTTTACAATCAGACATTCCATATCTTTGTAGTACTTCTTGTATGTATTTCTTTTGGTCCAAATATATAATGCTTCTCTTCCTGTCTCTTTCTACATGTATACCAAGACAATAACAAAGCTCGCCAATATCCTTCATTTTAAATTTCTTGTGTAACTCTTTTTTTATATATAATTTTGACTCTTGACTATTTGTAAACAATACTAAATCATCAACATAGATGGCTAGAAAAATCAAGTTACTATTGTCTATTTTATAATATATACAGGGATCTAATTTAGACTGTAATAGCCCCATTTCTTTAAGTGAAAAAATCAAGTTTCTTATTCCACTGCCGACTAGCCTGTTTTAATCCATATAAAGATTTTTTAAGTCTACAAACTTTGTTACCATATTTATATAAAGGGGGTTGCACCATATAAATCTCCTCTTCTATGTCACCTTGAAGAAAAGCTGATTCAGCATCCATTTGACATATATCCAAATCATATTTAACTGCTAAGCCAAACAAATATCTTAAAGAAGCAAATCTTACCACTGGTGAAAATACTTCAGTATAATCAATTCCTGGTTTTTGTGAACATCCTTTTATAACAAGCCGTGCCTTGTATTTTACTATATGTCCATTTTCATTTGTTTTAGTCTTAAAAACCCATTTACATGGTATAGGATGTTTATTACTTGGTAGATCAGTCAATTCCCACGTATTGTTTTTCAATAAGCACTTATACTCTTCATCCATTGCATCCTTCCAATGTTTAGCATTAGTAGATGATAAGGCTTCATCAACAGTTAACGGATCTGAAATTTTCATAATGCACATAAAATTATTACCTTTTTGATGTGACCTCAAGGTGATGTTTCTATCGAAACTGTCATTGTTTTCACTCTCATCACTCTCACTGGGGTAATATGTTTCATCATCATTTCTGTTAGTGTTACAACTGTCAAATGATGCATCAGCGCTTGTGGGTGACAAAGTTATATTTGATGTATTTCTTTGTAAGCTCTCACCGACAGATGCTGTTTCATCATCTTCTTTTATACAATTATATGAGTTAGAACTATTGTTTGTGTTTGAGTTTAGTGTGACTGAAACATGCTGTGGGATAGATACATTTTCTTGTGTGATATTATCAACATTCACCGTGTTTTCAATGAAAATTACATCTCTACTAATTATCATTTTTTTATTAATAGTATCATACACTCTGTATCCCTTTGTGTTGTCACAGTACCCCACAAAAATTAATTCACGTGACTTACGATCCCATTTTAAAACGATTCTGCTTTGGAACATGTACCATGGCTTTGCAACCAAAAATCTTTAAATGTGAAATATTTGGTTTCTTACCAGTCCATTTTTCATAAGGTGTTACCTCAGCCAAAACTCGTGATGGGGATCTATTAATAACATAAGCTGCAGTCGCTACTGCCTCAGCCCAATAAGTTTTCTTCAAATTTGCCTTTCGAAAAGCATACATTTGGCACGCTCCACCAAAGTCCTATTCATACGTTCTGCCAGACCATTCTGCTCAGGCGTATACCGGTGTGCTGGTTTGATGTTTGATGCCAGAAGCTGCTAGAAAATCAGAAAAATCCTTATTACAATATTCTTTACCGTTGTCACTTCTTACTATCTTAATTTCTTTTCTAACTCATTTTCTACTTCTTCCTTAAATTTTTTGAAACACTGACTTAATATCCAATTTATTCTTTAGAAAATACACATATACTTTTCTGGAGTAATCATCTATGAAAGTTATGAAGTACTTTCGCACCACCAGCTGATGATGTCTCCATCGGACCACATAGATCAGTGTGTATTATCTCGAGCAATGCTTTTGCTCTAGAACCGGAATGAGGAAAAGGTAGTCGTGTTTGTTTTGCTTCACAACATGGTATACAGACAGAATCAACTTCTTTATCAGTGATTTTTATACCCCTCAGCACATGACTCTAACCTCTTTACATCTGACATATTTAAATGACCCATTCTTTTATGCCAAGTAATTATATTTGTGTTACTCTCACAAGTTACAGCATAAGCATTCCCAGTAATAGTATCGAGCTTATACATATTATCAGACAGTTTTGCAGTTGCTATGAGAATCTTATTGGCATTATATATATTACAAACCCATGTCAGTGAACTCTAGTTTACAACCATTTTTAGTTAATTGACTGACTGATAACAAGTTTGCACTCAACTCAGGAATAAATAAAACATTTCTCACCTGGATCTGATGCACATCTTTACATACATTGGTCTGAATATTTACTTTACCCATGTTCTGCACGGAGACAGCATTACTATTCGCCACCATTATTTTGTCAATTGGACATGGCTGCAGATCGTACATCCAGTCTGAGCGTCTTGTCATATGCATTGTTGCACCTGAGTCGATGTACCAGTCATCTATATTATTTTGTTGTAAGCTGAAAAAATTGCTGAAAAAAAACTATTTTGGACTATTGTTTCTTCAAAGTGCACTGATTTTTTATAATGTCCATATTTGTTGCAATTGTAGCAACGTGGGCCTTTTCCTTTTATTTTAGGGTGTTTATTAGAGGTGTTAAAGTTGTTTTTGTGCTTTGTAAGGAACGCTGAAGACTCAGAAACTTTCACCTCCTGTAAAAGCTTTGTCTTGACAAAATCTGACGAAATTTTAATGCTAGAAACTTTCTAAACCCATTATCATCGGTTTATAATTATCCGGTAAACCTGCCAGCATGAGTGTTCCTAGCCATTCGTCTCCAACTTCGAAACCAATATTTCGTAATTTGTATGCGGTACTCATAATTTATTAACATATTCCTCGATGCTAACACAATTATCCAATGTTGTGTTGATCAAATCTTTTAATAAACCGACTTTTCTTGATAGCCCGGAGTCCTCGAAAGCATTTTGAAGGTTTTTCCATACCTCACGAGATGACTTTGCATTTTCGATGTGGACATAATTTATCGGTTCCACTAGCAAAATTATCTTTGACTTGGCCTTTATGTCTTTCTTAGGATCTACTTGACCAGTAGAATCAACACACTCCCACAAATCTTCATGTTCAAGATATGATCTAACTGCAAACTTCCACGTGGAATAGTTTTCTCGCCCGGCGAGTTTTTCAATATGTAGGTTAGACATATTCATGTCGGAAATTACCGCGAATTACTTTACTGATATTTACTGCATAAATAATTGTTCGTACGGATCTATTTTAGGCATACGGGACGGCCCATAACCTCTTGGAATATAAATAATTAACACCGAAAATAGATTGAACAAAAAACGGTTTATTGCGCGTTAGTTACAACAGAGTGAAGTTGTCTAAGAATAAGAGCACAGATAAACATAAAGTAGCAGCGCCGCCAGTGAGCATAAAAGGAACTAAATTATTTTAATAGGGATGTGTTTATTAACTTCCAATAATAAGTTTACGAATGTATGACAGTTGGTCTTGTGGTATAAGTCTTGGCTTTCACTGCTGCGGGGTCCAGGGTTCAAATCCCTGATCTTTTAGTGCCCTTTAATGTATCGCTTTGGAGTGCATGTTGGCTGTCTTACTATGAGGCTTCTGGTACCTATGTTCTTTAGTTTATATTATTTATTGTAAATGTTCAGGGCAGCAATAGGGACTGACGCATCGAATGCACGACATGCTCGATTGCAATTTCAATGTTATAAAAAATCAAGAAAAAAATCAAAAACTAATAAACAATACTGATACGTCCACAAAATCTTGGTCCAAATGTATGATCTTGCTAATTGAGAGTATTGAGACAAATTTTAAAGTAAAGGCCAGGCCTCACAGCCCCCTAGTCTGTTATTAATACGCGATCAGGGCAAGTCCCGTCTTACAATGACAATGGCCGAAGCAAATGGCTCGAAAAATTACCTACTATTGTAAAGGCGTGACATTACGGCCCTATCTTTAGGGTATTCGATATTTTCATTTTCCTTTTATGAAAATTGGGGTCAATTGAGGTTGACGGTGGTTAAACGGTTATTTCATAAAGTAATAAGTTCACTCGTAAGTAGGAACTCCTGATTAAGATAGATTTTTGTAATCAACGTCCTACTTTATGGACTAATATCGATGGATGGATTGGATGGATTGTCGTTCAGACCTTGCTTAGTTGTGAGCAGAGATGCTCTGTAAGGGATGTAATAGGGGTTGCAGCCAAGACATAACAAGATATATATTTAATAATTTCTACGCGAAATGTGAAGCTTTGTGAATTAGATTATTTCACACGAACTTTTGACATTAAGCAAACATTTTGACTGCTTTAAGGGTATTTAAAGATGTTTGACAAAATTCGTTAAGTAAGGAATGTAAAACGTTATATTCGATAAATTGTCTCACTTTATGATATTTATCATGTTATCAATTTCAGTATTACATATAGTATTATTTATAAATTAATTTACGTTGTATCTAATAAATTAAGAGTACAAAACATAAGATAATTTATCGTACGCTCTGAGAATAGTCTCCATGTACTTACAATGTTAATTGCGGGACGCAGATGGCCTCAAATACATTCATAGCGGCTCAAACGACGAAATAACAACAATGACTTAATTTGTTTTTGTATTAGTACCTTACTAAGGGATGAAGAAAATGTAATTATCTGCGAAATAGTAGAAGATTGTGACTAATTCATTTTTTTATTGTTTTGTTTTTGGATTAGGGGATAATTGTTTTCTAGAGAATATTGTTTTGATATTAGAAATAATATAAAAAGAAAAAAACGGACTTAATCTAGGCTTAAAAATATAATCTTTGTTACGCCCACAATTTAGACGAAACCAATGACACCTCATATATTAAAATCTGTAAACGCGTTTGGGCTATCCGGCCAAAGAATGAGGTGAATCTACATACGCTGGATAAACATTACCCTCCGCATTCGGTAAAAAAAAACAATAGTCATTGTGCCCATAGCTTAGTGGTTGATCAATCTCATTCAGGGGGTCCGAGGTCAAAGTTTATATACAAAACTTCGATTTTTAAAATTTATTGTGGGTTTTATTAATTTATTAAATAATTAGGTATTGCTTGTTTGCACGGTGACCATAATAAATGTGAAAAAAGGTCTTAAAGGTGTGTGAAGTCTAAGAATCCAAACTTAGCCAGCGCGGTAGACTATGGTCTAATTCTTCTCATTTTAAGAGTAATCCCGTACTCAACATAGTTACAATAATTGTTTGGTAACTTATACAGTACACATCATATGTTTTATAATTGTACACATGATGTAATTTTAATAATAATAACTCAAATAATGATTCAAAAATCTTTTCAGCCTATCACTTCGAAACCAAATATTTCGCCCGCAAAGTACCAGGCATGCATAATTAATCAGTATATGTTATAATCACATTGATTACTCAATTAGATAGCTCGTACATGACCTAATAATTACATTCATGCACATAATCATGTTGTTATTATGCTATCGATGTTATTATCTTTGTTATGTTGGGATTAGATTTGTGATGTTATCAACTAAACGATATGCAAATAACAATGTTTGGACATACTAGCGTGTTATCATGTCTTTGTCTATGTTATGTTATTAAATTTGTGTGCTTAAAAATTGTATTATGTCTATAAATTTTAAGTGAAATTTTCATTTTTATTTAAATTCTATGTTAATCTGTTTACGATTATTTTTTCTTTTTGGAATTTTTTTTCGTGTGTATATATGTAGACCATAATTCAAGGGTGAATTAAGAACCCTTAAGAACCCTTTTTAAATATCTTACAGGAAAGTAGATTGCTTCACGATATTTTCATTAACCTTTAAAACAAATGAAAATCTATTTCCAAAACGTATATTAATTATCATTTGCTAAAACGATGAAGGAAAACATCTTGAGGAAACCTGCATACCTGAGAGTCTTATAAAAAAATTCAAAGGTATGTAAAGTCTACCAATACGCACTTGGCCAGGGCGGTGGACTATGGCCTAATCCTTCTCACCCTGAGAGGAGACCCGTGCCCAGCAGTGGGACAATAATGGGTTGATGATGATGATCATGATATAATAATTTAGAAAATCAGACTGTGCTTGGGATGAGGGATGGCGATTCTTTCCGAAAAAGACGATTTTTGAATCGATTCGAATAGAAGCGAGAAGAATCGAATCTCCAAAAATCGATCTTCGATCTATACAGGGAATGCTAGCGAAAAAAAATAAATCAGGACCAAATAATCACTGAAATACGTTTCCATCACCAAAAAATGTCTATAACATATTTGTTAATGTTCAATCACCTCAAAGAAAAACTAATTTAGTTTTACTGAATCGAGCCATTACTGGAGATCGATTATTTTGGGCCAAACCTACTTGAGGTTTAAATCTAGAACCTCCCGATTGAACCGTGTTAACAAGTAGGTATTGACAAATTACTGCATAGGAATGACAGGGCGTATTTTTAGATTTAATTGTGTGCGTTTAGCACAACAAATGCCTTTAAACACACCTCGGATGACATAACGAGCGTTGAGTGACTGCGAGGTCGCAGGGTCAGGGTTCGAATCCGGCGCCTCTCACTTTCGCATGGAGTTGTGCAATAGCATTAGAGTACTACATGTGTTTTAGTGTTTTGATTGAGTGGTCTTAGGTTCGATTTTTGTGTTTCATAACGTTGGTAGAATTTAGAGACACACCTATTGCAGTGTTAAGGTTGCTGTTCTGGTTAATGTGTGTGGTAAGCTGGTAATTCAACCCTACCAAGAATTTGTGCGGAATACAACCTAGCATGTGCATTAGTCAGAGACATTCATATCTTTCATGATACAAGCCTTGGCTTGAAAAAGAAGCTAACCAATTTATTAATGTAAAATTTGATGTCTTTGTATTTATTTTATTTATGTTCATTAATTTACCTTTTAATATTTCTTAGTATATTGCATTGTGTTTGATATTATTTTAACCGTTAAAATAAGCAATAACATGTCACATGTGTAAATTGTACACGCCTATAATTGGCTTACATACATATAACAGTTGTATACGTATAATATTATAGTTTATAAGTTTTGTTTGTTAAGCTGGCGTGGTAAATAAATAAATAAGCTGGTAAGACAGAAAGTTACATGAGGCGTTACAAGACTAAAATGGAATGCCTCTTATAAGTGTTATCGCATAGAAGTATGGGTTACTTGCCTACTTGATAATTATTGCGTTAATAAATATTCTAAACGTTAATAATATTCCTTTAATAGATTTTTGGACAATGAAGGTACCACCTATCTTTTGTTTTATAATTATACCTAAACGATGAGGTAGACGGGCTACCTGATGGAAAGCAGTCACCGTCGCCTATGGACATTTGCAACATCAGACCAGTTGCCAATGCATCGCCCATTTTGGAGGAGAGCTCTTATTACACCTTTTTTAAGAGCTCCATGTCATAGCGCTCCGAGAATGCCTCAGAATGAAGTTCATTCCACATCTTGCACGTCCGTGGCAAGAACGTCCGTGCAAACCGAATAGTGGAAGACTGCCACGAGTCCAGCTCTATCTCTACCGGGAAGAAGATAATTCGACGATAGGATAAAAGGGGCTTTCAGGGTTACGGGCGGCAAGAGTGGGAGCTCGAACCGCCCGGCTAGCGACCCCGGGAAGGACGACGGTATGTGGGGTCGCATGTGGGTATTAATGCCGGTTTACAAACATATGAAATTAACATCTTAGTTCTCAGAAGTGGCAACATATGTGTGATCGGCTTCAGGTAGAATCAGTGTTCTATATGGTAATCACCAGTCATGGTCGGTAGTCACCACTTAATATCAGGTGGACTGCATGCTCGTTTGCTACTCCAATGGTATAAAAAACATCAATTTAATCAATTTAAAAGTGCAGTCAAAAGCTTCGAACCATCACGGTCACTCATGGAAACGTTGACCATGACCGAAATCCTAATATCTGACGATACGCTCCGTTATATATAATACACAAATACCCCATAGTTCATTATTTAAAGATCTCACGATTTTAGACATAAAATCCTTTTGTTTTTGGTCTCAACCTTTGAATCAACCTTCACAGCATCACATTCCTCGGTGACTCACGTTGTTACTACGTAAATAAGTTTCAATGTACACATTATGTTAGATTACCTATATAATTTGCCTCAATAACTTGTATTAGCAAGACCTAAAAGTAATCAAAATCTAGTATTCTAGGAAAAACAGTTACTTACTAAAGAAATTAATTTACACAAACAATTTTTTAACACTCTTTGAAACTGTTAGAAAATTATGGAACTTATTCTGTTTATTAGCATTTAAGATTTCTTTTATGAATAGGTAAGTATTTTCGCCAGTAAACTAAGTGTTAATTCTTAAAGTAATCAGTTTTGTTAATAGAAAATATTGAGCCAAATTATAACATATTTATCCGAGTTCATCTAACTTAATCCACAGGTCTTTCCTGTCTGGAGTCGATTACTGTCCACGTGCGGTAGTAGCCACTTACCACCAGGTGGCCTGCATTTTCGTTTGCTATTTCAGTATAATGCGCTATATACCTATCTGGTAAAATATGCTTTCAAATAACCGCTTTAAACTTTCTACACTCACAGCCCCACATTAGGATTCCCTGTATCGTGGGTGCTATGGACACACACATAGACAAATACACAAACACCCAGACCCAGAAACAGAAAACTAAATTAATCATTTAGAAATCTGTCTGGCCGGGGATCGAACCCGGGACCCTCTGCGCGTCAGACCATCCAAACAACAATAACTTCACAAACACAAAATAACAAAAACTCCATCCAAATTAGATCAGTAGTTTTTAGGAAAATCGCGATTATTGAAGTCGGTGAAAAATACGACCGCTCAATTAATAACTCAAACTCAATCAAACAAAGTCGTGGTCAGAAGTTAGCTCATTACAAACGCTAATAAGCTTTAATTGGTAACCTCTGACCAGATTCTCACGTTTACGATTGCGCAACGCATTCGCAATCGAGAATTTAAATCGATTGCGCAATGAACTGGCGATTTGTCGATGCGCAATCGAACGGAACGAATTGAACGATAGATGTATTGATAGGCAAATACCTTGAGTATTTTTAATAGAAGTATCAAATGAGTTCTATTGCTGAAAGTGGTCTCTGCCGACCATGGATGTTAAATGAAGGCAAATAGTATTGGTGTTCCTGAGAATGGTGACCAGTGCGATGTTACACAGTCTTATATTTTCCATCATCCCAATGGATTAAGCAGATTTTATTAACTTTTACTCTTGCATAATCATAATCATCTCTATTTAATCAATATTTAGGTTACAATATATAGGATACATTATTTAGTTAAAAGCGGACCAAAAATTGAATATGCCGGTTAAGGCGTTCTAAATCTATGGCACTTACATCTCTCATCTTTCCTGTGATATAGAATGTTACAAGCGAAATTACAGACTTATCGGGAATATTTGGGTCGTAATAACAGTATCTATTTGCGATGCTACGATGCACTAATTACTTTGATGTTGAAGAACAACCACAAAGAAATGGTGAAAATATTAAATTCGTAGGTATGAATAAAAATATGAGTAAATGCCTCACATAAGTGTATCTTCTAAATCAAAACAGGAGCTATGGTTGGTTGGCCTCTAAGGAGTCACAAGGGATTCAACAATAATTATCTTTACATAATTCCATGTGGAGTTGTATAAAAATGTATTGAATTACTCCAAATATGAACTCATAGACTGAATTTAACGTTTTTTTTGTTAACGAGGGGGAAACCTTCAAAAGGTACCCGGTGCCGTGGGAGCGACAAGGAGTGATGTGGGATTCTTACCGCACTAAAACCCACCCGGTGATCGTCCTCGGCGCTGTGTTGAGGATTCCGGGACCTCCAAAGACTGAATTTAACTAAAGGGAGTATACTGTTCTACGAGTAATATACGTAACATGTTATAGAAGTTACCTATGCTCACTACCTTCAAATTTACTAATTTTCAAACATCCTTTAACAAGGACGAGCTCCCAAAACCCGGTAATGAAATATTCCTGTCACACAGGACCGGGCTCTACCGAAATTGGTATTCTTTAGCCAGCTGCCAAATTGACAAAGCATATTTTTGTTAGGCTCACGGGCAATGAGAGCTATTAGCAAGAAATTTAATATCCGCTACAGTTTCGCTTTGACCTGTGTAGCACTAGCTTTATGCGTGTATTAGGGTTGCCAATCGTACGTAATTATATTATGTACTGAATTTAATAGCATTAATAAATATAGAAGGTATAACTAGGTCGGAACTTAATTCGTTTTTATAGCGTAAAAATATACTATTTTCTTTAAGATAAATTATTCCAACACACATATTGTCTCCTTTTTTAATAAAAAAAAATTAACATTATTTGTATTGTAGGCAATATGTTTTAATCATGTTTGCGAGCGAATGTAGGTTTGTAATATGTATGTCTAATTAATTTTTCAGTATCTGCTAAATTGTGAAAAGGTTACAATCTCAAGCAGTTGGTTTTTTTTTTTTATAATAATTCTCTTAAAGTTTATAGCTTGTTCTATAAAACTAAAAACCGTGACAACCCTACGTTCTATACCAAAGAATAATTGCAGGTGGTATGTGAGCACATCGTTTAATATAGCAGTTATTTAATATAGCATTTGAGTTTTTATTTTGCAGTTCACTTGGAATATGTTGCAGCAACATCAACCTGCAACATACTGCTCACTTTTTATATTATAAAAAAACTGTATATGTACTGCTTCTAATTAATAAAATACATATTAACAGTCACACTAGCAACTAAAAACATTCTTGCAGTCAGCATTTTAGTATCAACACAAGATATTCTCCATAAACACAAATACGACCATAATATATATTATATACAGGGTGAATTTTTAAAATGGGCCTTCAGGGCTAAATCCGAAACTATAAGAAATAGCGAAAAATGCTGAGAGGAAAAAACTTCACAAAATATGATCCTGATAAGCGACATTATCAAATGGTGGTATAATACAGGCTGCGCTTTTTTAAACTCGTTCGATTCCCGGCTAGTGAAAATGATTTTTAAAAAACTAATGATGTAGTTTTAGTTTCTATCAAAATCGGCCTCGTGACTCCTTTCAGCATTTTTCGCTAATCCTAGCTAAGATAATCGCTAAGCTAATATACACGTGCAGTCATAAAGGTTACATGCGTACGTGAGACGCGAATATGCCTCTTTATATGCGCCATGTGTACATTCTTCCGTTTGTTTTGATGTAAATAAGAGTTTCTTAAAAGGTAGAGCTTCCTAGTTCGGGCACGGCGGCACCATTGTCACACTTATTGCAGCTTTATTGTATCTGTGTTTGTGTTTGTAAATGTGGAAAGTAGTCAATGGAGTACAGTAGTCATTTTTATATTATAAAAGTGTTTTTACAAAGTTTTATTTATCTTGCTTTTTTAATTCGTATTTTTTATAATATAAGAGTAGCAGACGAGCATGCAGTTCTGATGATAAGTGGCTACTGCTGCCTATGGACACATGACAACCCCAGATAAGATCAGATTCCTACCTAAGTTCGACCACAGATGCGCCGCTACCGTTGAGGACTAAGCTGAAACGCCTTGGAAAAGTATGTCTCCGTTATCACACCCTTCAAACCAGAACAGCAGCGTTTAACACTGCTATTATGAGGCAGATATAGGTGTGGCAGTGGTGCCGCCGGAGTCGAACCACAAACGGTTCTACAACCTATTTGTTGTTTTAACGGCCACTATTATACAAAATTTGTAAAATTTATATCTATTACGGTTTAAAAGATAGAGCTCTGTGACGAACAGACACACAGACAGCGAAGGCCTAGTAATAAAGTTCCGTTTTTACCCTTTGGTTACGGAACTAACTCGAATAGGACCAGATCATAACTGAACAACAAAGGCTTCACTAAGCTGTATATGAAAACAGTCATTTAACACAACGTCCCGTACAGCTTATTCTATCATACACTCATACACTTCGTTAGGCTTTAAGACCTTATATTAACTACATTACACCAAAACAGCCTACACACCGCAAATATTCACAGAACTTTCGCCTTTAGTGTTTAGCAAATAACGGTCATAATGGCATGTGAAGTGTTGTTGTTAAGTGGTTATTAACACAGGTCCATTATGCAATGTTGTATGTGAATTTCATTATGCAGGACACAGGATTGTCAGGATTACGAGGTAATCCGCGGAGTTAGTGGATTGCTCTTATATGGTGATTGCAGTATTGAACTGCTGCTATAGTTACTTAGTATAGTATATACTAGTTAGTAATCTATCTTTGTTATGCTAATTATTTGCGTGTTGCTGATTATTATAAGTCTGTCCCCAAAATTGGGAAGGCTTTCGAGTTTACCAAGATATTATTCCAATGGTTGATGCTAAAAAAGCAATAATAGCCTAGTTATTAGACACTTGGCATTTCGGGAGCCCAAGGTTTAAATCCCAGGCAGGCTTTTTTTAAAGTTAAATGCGTATTAGAAATGATTACTTGTTTTAACGGTGAAGAGGAGGTGGTGAGGAGATTTATTTAAAAAGCTATAAATTGTGTATGATGTTTATCCATTCGCAATTGGACAGCGTGGTGGACTTAGCCTCCTCTCCTCCTCCAAACTGAGAGTTATGGATAGTTTCGTAAGGGCAAGACTTTTTTTACTAATTTTCATGAACAGCAGTCAACACTTCCCATCGGATGAACAAGCTCTTAAGCTTTAAAGACGTCGATGCATTGGGGACTCCTCTTTGGACTCATTGGTGCCAATGTCTATGTCACTGCTTTGCACAAGTTGGCCCGTCTGCCTTATTGTTAAGTATACCTTTAAAAAAAACTCGTTTGCTTTAATCATAATTCGTACATAATCATGTAATGATGAAACCAATAAAAATCTGCACAGACAGACAGTCAGACTTTCTTTAATAACAGATTAATATCATCCCTGTCTTAATAAAGGTTAATGCATCAATGATACTATGTTCTAGCGGACCGTATCAGCGGCCTCGATACTGGGATCACTCGAATTTTATTATGGAAAGGTCAACTACATTAGTGGGTAGCCACTGAGACTAAGGACTTGAGTCATTGTAATAATATTATTCGTTTTATTGCATTTTAGTTAGTAAACTTTTCTTTTTAAAATACGTTTGGTAAAAGTGTATTTTAAAAAGAAAAGACAATATAATGCAATCATTTTTGACTTAATCATTTTACGAGAGAATAAAACGATATTTCTCCGCAATTTTTCTTCGATTTCATGTTTTTGCACCACTTAACTGCGCACGTTAGCATTGTTCCGCGTACACCATGACAACCATTAAATGGCTGACAGAATAGTCAGCCGTTTAAGCCATATGGCTTCCTTCAATTACAAGGCGGTGAGATATCTATACTTATCTACGATTACGTTAGATACATATAAGTATGGGTAAATACCACAAAAAGTTCTTCCACCGTCAAAATGTTCATCAATGTTTTTATTTGCATACAATATATGCCCAAGTTCTTAGTTTCAGTGGTCACTTACGCAAGACACTCATAGAACAATGGCGTTTAATATCAGCGAGAGCGTCGCCCGTAGGTGTGTGGTTTACGACAACATATTATATTCAGAAATAAACTTACGTGTATCATGTTACATGTCACATGTAATGCACATGTGTGGGATGCAGGTGGAATGGAACCTATGATTTTTGGGTTATACGTTTAATGGATTTAATTTTTATTATATGATACTTAGTTTCGTCGTGAATTTTTGCGTTTCCGTTTTAATTAAATATGTTTTTTGAATGTGCAGGTACATGTGAAGTTTGTCCAATTTTACGAATAATACAATTTGCATTTATGACGCATATAATTACAAATGTACATATCAAATCAGTCAGTCAACAATCTACAATGTGTAAAGTGTCCTGCCATTGCTACATATACTTCAAAAGTAATTCTTGATTTACACCCAATTTCTAAGGTTCAAAGATGAGGAGGAGCAGACGAGCATGCAGTCCACCTGATGGTAAGTGGCTACTGCCGCATGGACATCTGTAAACCACCCCAGATAGGATTAAATATTCCTACCTGGAGTCAGCCACAGGTGCGCCGCCACCCCTGAGGTCTAAGCTAGAACGCCTCGGAAAAGTATGTCTCTAACATAGAAGAAACTAGAACACAGCAGCGCTCAACACCGCTGTTATGAGGCAAAAATAGGTGTGGCGGTGATGCCGCCGGAGTCCAACCATAAAGGGTTCTACCACCTTCAAAAGGTTTTTAGTAACTTAAGTTATTGATTTTTAAGTTAGTAAGTTAGCTTCTTGTAGCATATCAATACGTACCACATAGTACATATTTCATTCTTATTTGTCAAATACATAAAATTTAAATTGTTTATTCTATTTAAGTTTATAACACAGGTAAACACTGATTCCGTAAGTGCAACGTTTTTCCAATTCCGGTGCGGAACTACGAAAGCAGTTTTTGATTTCAGATCTCTACGTGTGCAGCATGCCTGTAGGCTGGTTCTAGAGCGGGAGTTCCTAGGATAATACGGTAAATGTTTTTATTTATCTATCTATCCAGGCATTTTTGGAAGTAATAAGTGTCTACAATTTTTGTTACTTTATGGAGTATTTGTATAGTTTTTAGTGTAACTTTATAGGGTCAGAGTTGAGTATAGGTCCGGGTAAAAATGTTAGTCCGCTCTGAATATAGAAATGAATCGCGTCACCACAGCAAATTGTATCATTTTTTATACATATACTCCTATTATGTTTAAAGCAATGGATCTATTGCCACATTCTTGAAAATTCTGAGATCTATATCAGTACTCATTTTTCATCGATAAAAATCAATTAAGTAATAAACATATCCATATTTTAACCACATTTCTTTAAAATCTAGGTTAAACACACACTTTTTCCTTATATCCTGCTATCAAATACCTGTGACTGTATGACTAACCAAAGTTTAAAGAAATAGCACTTTACACAATGCAAATAATGACTGTATGTAAGTCATACGTGGTTGGAATAACTAACCGCAAGCAGAAGGTATGACTAAGTAAAGATACTAACATTTTGTGATATGCATTCTGGGTGACTCAAGATATTTTAGAAAATATAACAGCGATTTGCGGAATAAGAAAGTCGTAATTTTCAAATGAGGTCCATCTTAGTCGACACTAGTAGTATTACGTCTGTGTTTGATAAAGTGCTATCCTATTTGTCATTTCTGCGTAGCTGAGTGACTATTTAGTGACTACTATACCTGTCTGGCATGTAGATAGTTCCAGGTTCGATCCCTGGTCAAACAGATATTTAAATGTTTGCTTTTGGGTTTTTATTTGGGTATATTGTTTTTTTTCCTTGTTTAGCCGTAAATCAAGTAGAAATTAATGTACTCGTAAGTAGAATTAATGTATCCAAGCAAAAAATACGAATGCTGAAGAATTTCTCGTTAGGTTTGCTAGAGACAAATCTCACAATATCGTACGAAGGGATTTCGTAAAATTACCAAAATTGCCTCACGTATTTCATCTTTTCAAAAATAGACACAAAAAAAAAGAATTAACGTAGTAGGCAATTTTTTGATCCAAGAATCCGAAATCCAAAACTCCACGCACATAGATGCATGTGTTATACTTTGCATTATCATTTTGAAGGTGGTGGAACCCTTTGTTGTTCGACTCCGGCGGCACCACCGCCACACCTATTTCTACCTCATAACAGCAGTGTTAAGCACTGCTGTGTTCCGGTTTGAAGAGCGTGGTAAGACATACTCTTCCGAGGCGTACCACCTTAGTCCTCAGGGGTAGCAGCACTAGCAGCCCATCTGTGGCTGACTTGAGGTAGGAATATCCAATCCCATCTGGGGTTGATTACAGATGTCATTGGGCGGCAGTAGCCACTTACCATCAGGTTGACTGCTTGCTCGTCTGCTACTCCCATATTAAAAAAAAATCTCAAGTAGGTACAATAAAATGAAAAAAAAATACAATTTTTCACAACCATACACAATCGTCAACAATAAAACAATAGCTGAACATATTACAAGGATATTGTTTTTTACAAATTAAAACAAAACAAAAAAGCTCATTAGACTTAGCGCTCAAAATGTCAGAACATGGAACAAACTGTTCTGAATGTTGTATGTTTTGTTCTACTGTTTTTAATTTATCACTAGAGAATAATGTGTGAATTATCATTATGTATCAGGACTGACCGGTTTATTATTTGCATGAGCTAGGATAATAAAAAATAGTGGTAGGATTTGTATTCAGCCGAAGAAGGTAATATATATATATTTTTTAATTAGTATGTAGTTATATAAAATATTATTTTTTTAAATTAGTATGTAGTTACTCAAGCTATTTGAGAGATTTTTAAGTGCCACCTCAATTACAAGGTGGCACTTAAAAATCTCTCAATGTTTTATCAAAATAATTTGTATGTGTCAGTGTTTATCTTGTTGGCGCAACCTTTCAATTAATAAATAAATATTGGAGCCTCGAAAGGACCGCTTTGGCTTTCCCTCGTAGTGGGAAGACACCAGCAGGACCCAAAAAAATAACATATCAATATAATATTCGTCTCGTGTCTGACAAGCATTAAAGAAACTCATAGTAAAGATATTTCGCAAATTAAGACCAGCTCTAAAAACCCAGTTCCTCATTAGACAAACACTAGAACAAAAGGAGTGTAGAAACGTGCTAAATACTAAATTAGCGAATGTACGCGAAAGTTAGGACAATTTCGCATCTTAGTCATGAGTTTAAGGATGGGTTAGGGTGGATACACACTAGGCGGTTTTATGAACTTTGTTTTTTAATAAAAAGCCCACATAGATTTTTTTGTTTTTGAATTTGTATGCAACACAATAAAACACAGTTTACTTTATACGATAGAGAATATACTATAGGAAAGTCATAGATATTTTATGAGCAGTATCCATTAAGTCTTGTAACTTACTCCTTAAGGATAGCAACACACTTGCGGTCTAAGACACTGTATTTAAAATGTTCTTTTTTCTATTTAGAGGGCCTTAAAATGGCATTTAATGGCCTTAAAGGATAGTATTGGTATCTTACACCAGGCATGCACTCACAAACCATTTTCTACTTCTATCCAAACTAATATAATAATTAATTAAAAATAAGTGGTACAATTACATCGTATCTAAAAACAACAAACAATAAAAAAAACGCAGCGTCTAAACTCCTCATGCGAATCAAACCTAACCCTTTATGGATCCGTATATACCGTGAGGCAACATCGCAATTTTATTTTGTCATTATAAATTAAAAATACGATTCATTTTTCAAACAGGTGTGAGATTAATGAGTAACTCAGAAGAAGCATGGGTTTACGTAATTTGTTTTTGAAAAGATGACGTTCGGTCATTTATTTTGTCGAACCATTACCTTAACGGTAGTAAATCTTAGTCAAAATGTACTTAATATATTCAATTCCGTTGCTATTTATCTTTATATGCATACGATTAAGTAAAATTGTTGGTCTGTGTGTAAAAAGGCAGTGATAGCCTAGTGGTTAAGAAACTCAGCCTCTCCGAATCCGAGGTTTAAATCCCAGGCCTCCTCTGATTTTTCAAAGTCATGTGCGTATTAAAAATTAATGATCACTTGCTAAACGGTGAAGGAAAACATTGTGAGGTAACCTGCATACCTGAGAGATTAATAAAAAAAATCTCAAAGGTATGTGAAGTCTACCAATACGCACGCCAGCGCGGTGGACTATGGCCTAATCCTTCTCATTCTGAGAGGAGACCCGTGCCCAGCAGTGGGACAGCAATGCATGATGATGATGTTTGTCTGTGCTTTAAGTGTATATAATTTTGCAAAATTTTGAATATTATACGATAAAGAAAACCAAACAATTTTGAATTGAATGTGACAGAACTTTAAGCGCTATTAGATTTTTCAGTTTCAATTTCACGAATTTTTACAATTAATTAGATATTAACGGAACTTTTGACACGATAACAGCTTTTAAAAGAACTACATAATACCTTTTGTCCTAGAATTTAAATCTTATAGAGGATTGGTGTTTGGTTTATTTTACGCCCTATCTATCTATACAATGTCTTACTTACCAAAGATATTTCACAATTTCCTCATACTAGGCATTGTCAAATTTCGATCTCTGGTGGGAAAATGGCAATAGATAGATTGATTATTAATAACGGGCGTTATCTTGTACCAAGAAAAGAATTGTTCGTAATATATACTGTTGTTATTATCTTGTTCGTATTGACATTTTTGGAATTTTGGACACATTTTTGGAATATTCACGCCTAATGTCTTGTAGTACAAATTACAAATTACTTTCGATTTACCTAAAGCACATCATTCCCTTAAACGGTGACGTCACACCCCTTCCCACCCCTCGTTTAACCCTAAGTAAACCGCATACGATATTCATAGAACAAGTTATGACCTATTTGCATCCACATACAAATTTATCCAGCGCGATAAGGCACGACACACCCCCGCGTTTAATTAGCGAGCGGGGTGAGAAAAAACGCGGTGTGTGTACATGACCTAACGTTCGACGGAATTTATGATGTGTTCCTAATATTTGTTGTTTGATTTTTAAAGGTGTATTTGAAATTAAGGGTGGTAAAATTGTAAGGGTTCTTCCGCGACGTCTATTTCTAATATATCCACACAATCTTGTTAGGGGATGTAAAGAAAGATATACAACATATCAGGCCTAGTTCTAGTCCTAGTTCTAGTTTAGCCTTAAGGAGTATTTTCGTAACTGCATTCGACTAAATTATTCCTATTATTCAACATAGGTACAAATCAAATTGGAATTTCACTTTGGAATTAGATGCTCAGGCTGAAAATAAAAGAAAGACAACAAACACCTCACAGAATATTTAATAAATGCACGACTTGCACAATGCACAATTGCACATATTTGCACAACTAAAAATATTTGGCAAAGTTTCAATAATACAAGTGTTATTTGTGCTAATCACAGTCGGCATGTATTTCGTAATTAGTAGTCAAACAATTCAACAGAATTAGGAATAGAAACAATTTATTCCAGGAAGTGAGTCTATCTCTTTTTGGTCTTAGATAGCTCATGACAACAGTTCATCCCAAAATAAAGACAAATGATCCGCCGATTTTAAAGTCACTTATCTTATAACCCAATTGCTAAGTACTATTTTATTGGATACTCTCACCTACTTTCTTTATGATTCATGGGAAGAAACTAGACATTTTTCTATTAAGGTCATGTGAATATAGTTTTAAACCGCATGGAGAGGGTAATGTTTTTCGGGTGTATATATGTCTCATTCTTTGGCACGCCCTACAGCAAATGGCTTGACGGATTGAAGGAATCGTGATGGAACCTGCTTACCTGAGACATTTAAAAAAAAATAACGGTAAGTGAAGTCTACTAATACGCATTTGGCCAGCGCGGAGGACTATGAGCTAATCCTTCTCATTCTGAGAGGAGACCCGTACCCAGCAGTGGGACAGTAATGTGTCGACGACTCACCCAAAAATTCACACATAGATATACAAATTTTGATATATAAAATTGTCAATAAAAGTATATATAAAGGTGCGTCCAAACATACACTTTTTATAGAGTTTTTTCAGCGAGGTTTCCGCTATATTTCTCAACGTGACGGCTTGATCGTTAGCGGGGGCTAATATTTTTGGAGGCCTCACTCGCGGACATATTGCATGTCATCATTTGTCCCGAGATTGTAAATTTTTGATGTGTGGTCCAAGTTAAAGGCTTATGCTTTCTTGATTTGAATGACAGTTACGGTAAGAATAGTTTCTTCTATTTTTAAGGAGTAATCCATATCTAGCAGGGGGATTAAAAATAGTTGCAGCGAAACGAATATATTATATAAATAAGTGTCCTATTCACTTTTAGGCACATAAACTTTTGTTAACAAGCCCAAGAAAGTTACATTAATTTAAAATTAATATGTTGCTTTCAAGGTTCTTAGCAAAGATTTTGTAACAAAGGAGATGACAATTATAAGTAATAGTACATAACAAATATAGTAGTACCACCAAAACTATTTACTTCCGTTTTTAAACATTCTTCAATATATAAAATTCAGTTCTTGATAACAACCTAGACGTTATCTACAACAGAATTATATTTATATGGTGCTGCTATTTGTGTCAAAACTGAAGATATATGCGTACTATAGACTAGAATTCTATTTATAACGCTGGTACTTGTGTCATAATTGAATATTTACGCACATTGTAGTCTAGCGTACCTAACTACGCTCGTCGCTTATAAATTAAACCAACCCAAGTCCATCTAGATGGAGATTAATTGCTTCAAACGAGGCGCACAGCAACTCGCCTAATGCGATTATCTTGTACCCAAAACAATGGGTCTCGGTGTAATTTTTATTTATTCGCTAGTTAACGCTCTCGGCGATGCCTTGGGGCGAAAATGCCATTAGATCAATATGTTCGCATGGATAGTGCTTTATCTGTTTCGATTGTTGTGCCATATATGGTAGGTCAAGCTTGTTGGGTACTGGGTTCGATTTCCGGTCGGGTTGAATTTAAGTGATGAAATTGAAAATTTCTTGTAATAAATAATATAGGTTCCGTAATCCTTATGCATGGGAATTTCTGTAGAAAGATGTTAGTTTACATTTTGGTTCATAGAAAAATATAATGATGGCATGGCAATCTAAAATGCAGTGTCTTAAAATGTATTTCTACTGTATTATGGTTTAAAGGGTTCATGCTTATTTGCATAAAGCATTCCAGCTTAGTCCCTAGACTTAGGGTAACAACGCGTCTACGGTATTTTGTTTAAGTAATATAAATAGTAAAATTTTACGTATTGTAGTCCATGGTGAAACATATTGAAGGTGGTAGAACCCTTTGTGGTTCGACTCCGGCGGCACCACCGCCACACCTATTTGTACCTAATAACAGCAGTGTTACGCGCTGCTGTGTTCCGGTTTGAAGGGTGTGGTAAGGGAGACAGACTTTTCCGAGGCGTTCCAGCTTAGTCCTCAGGGGTAGCAGCGCATCTGTGGCCGACCTCAGGTGAGAATATCTAATCCTATCTGGGTTGATTACAAATGTCCATGGGCGGCAGTAGCCACTTACCATCTGGTGGACTGTATTCTCGTCTGCTACTCCTATATTATAAATAAAAATAAGATTATCTATGTATTTTACTTCTTGTAGATACAGAATCTTTAAAATTAAACTTAAAAGACATTATAAAGTTATATTTTCTGACATTGAATCGTATGTAACTTAACAAAAAATGAAAATGATGTGAAAATCCGTTCTTTTGTTAAAAATCTTCACTGACTCACGAGCGAGTCATCAAAGAATGCAGTCTCAATCCGGTCACCAATTTATTCCAATGACAACCGCATTAGTTGCGGTCAATCAATTGATCGGTTAAATTGAACCGTTAAGTGTGTTAATGTTTTGACTGCAATTGTTTTTTTTTGTAAATATTATTTTTATGCGAGAATTTCCTTTGAATTGTACTTTGAAATATATGGTTGACAAATGTAGAATTAATAAAAAATAACCGTAATATTTAGTAGGATATTAAAAAAAATAAGAATTGACAATAAATTTATTAAAAAAATTACAAAAACTTAATATTTTGAAACAGTAGGGCACCTTATTTGTACATTAAGTAAAAGTAAAACTGACTTCAATATGTATAAGTCGTATTATTTTATGGGGATTTTAAATAAATATTTTTCTAGTTAAACAAATTATTTATTTTCTCAAATGTTTGCAGTTTACAAAAACGGATTTATTAATAGTCCAGATATATTTTTTAGAGCATCGAATATCGGGCGCCAATAGTTTAAAATAAAAATTGTGTCTCAAATTAAAAGGTATATAAAAAGTTTTAGTTTAAGAAATCAGTTCACAATAATGTGATAGTACATATAAACATATTTTTCTATCAAATTAGGCATTATTTTACAGTTATATTATAATCCGTTAAAATATTACTCACTCAAAATCAAATATTGGTTTTGTAATCAAACCTGACAGCAATTTGAATATTTCAACAATACAACACTAATAAATGGTTATTTCGGATTTTGATTACCAATATTGTTTGAATATCGCAACATCGTATTTCCAAAAGTCAAAAAGGCGACCCTATTATTTTGCAAAATTTACATATTGTATCTACTTATTGTAGAAGACGAAATAAAGCAAGTAGACTCATCTTAGTGTGACCATTTAATTTTCCCACCAAAGTGGGAATATCATAGATTCTTTTTCTGATTATCAAAAAGAAACGAATTGAAAGTTAAGAACTTATTTAATAATTTATGTAAATATTAATGTATCTGGTTTTTGCAGACCAATTTGGCCTATCTAGTTTTCAAGTGTACTGGACCTGATTTCATAGGTCATATTATATTTATAGGTTTCTCCCTTCCACCTCAGTTTCTCCGTGACTACGATCCACGGTCGAAATATCGGCAATAAAAAACGCATATCGTGAGTACCCGTTACATAATAAAATATCCCAATTCCGCGATAAGTCTAAAATCATATTATATAAGTTTCAGGGAAACATCTTTGACGGGGACAATAGGAAACTTAATCCAAAATCGGGACTGTTCCGTCAAATTGTGAACTTCTGGTCACACTACCAATACATCAATCTGTGAAAGCTGCTTATAACAAAATAACACTCACCTAAGCCGTTTCTGCCTTATTTTCTAATCCGTTTTGTTTTCAATGAAGTTTTTATCTCTACATACCTGAAAACAAATAAAATAATTTGTTAATGCAAGCAAAAACATATTTTTAAGTAAGCTTAGTGGTAAAAATATTAATTTTGACACTTCATTAAAATATTATGTTTTATATTTATATTATATTTATATTAATGATATTCTATTTATATACGTGCCAATTTAGTCCTCTCGGGTAATATCTATATTTGAATTCAGTTAGAATGGTTGTACTTTAGGATTACAGATATCCAACCGGATACTGTTCGTTTATAAGAAATCTTATATAGGACAGAACCCAATTTTACGACCTAGAGCCTTTCAATAGTACCCATATTTAGACCCTTTGCGGCCACTCATTGAGCTTTGATCTATTGTATTCAATTCATGTCTTTGTATGAAAAGACAAGTTTGTCTACACAATGGGAAGTTCTGGGAATTCGTGTATGAATAAGTATGTATTGAGTGGGAATTTATTCCTAGTATTACAAAAACGAAACGCGTGAATCTCCGCGCCTTTAGTAGGTCGTAACTGATTTGCAAAGTTAAGCAACAACGGGTGCGGTCGGCAGCTGGATGGGTGCCCGTTGGTGGTCAAACAGGCTATCGATTCCCGTTTTTATCTACCTGTGTTTAAAGTTTATATAGGGTCTTATTTAGGATTTGTCGATATGTTTGGAACATGGCCACACAAAGATAAATACTCAACATCCTGACACAAATATTATGTTCTTTGTACATACATGTACAACAAAGTACATTATCACACATTAATATAAGAGCAGAACCATTTTATATCCCATTTATCATGTAATGCGGTATCTACATCGATTATGAGATTCTCAAATCATTCCCAGCCGTACACGATCTGCAATGGACTCACGGCAATCTAGATAACACGAACCAATTTTTTCGTTACAACCTTCTACAATATGTACGACCATGAGCGAGCGAGCGATGAGCTGATAATATTGATCCTAATAAAAATTATGAATATGTATCACTATATAAGTTTACGATAGACTTTTCTTAAGTAACAAAAATTATTTTAACTTTAATCTGTTATTTTAATGCTAAAGTATTAATGTCCGAAATATACAACCTTTTTTCTGTTTAACTGATTTAGGTCCTTGAGGTTTAATTTTTAAAATTAATTTTTAGTCTATTCCCTTTTTCACCCTTTAAGGAATTAATTTTCAAACACATTATTTTTATTATCCATGTTATAAAACGGCCTCCGTGGAAAATTTTATGTTCTTACTACATTTAACTATCGTTAACTGTTACCCCTTGTAATTACTTTACTTTAAAATTAATAGTAAGTTCTGTGAATTTTGAATAGAGCACACCAAAAGTTTTGTAAGACTCATTAGGAGATCCTGAGATAAAACCTATACATACATAATACATATATTGTAAATTTTTTTTACTATCGCTTATATTCGCTCACTTATAGCCGATAGTGAGACATGTTCTAACCAGATAGGATACCTACAGGGTGCTTATAAAACGTTATTAGATTAACGTGGTCCGAACGAAAGGAATTGAAAACTAAATTGGCTATCAGAGTCTAGTATTGGAGTAGTTTTGTGTGATTCGTGTATTTTTATTTTCTCAGGACAAAATTGGTCGTTTGCTTTGAGGAGATAAATGAATATTGTATTACGAGTGGGAACAGTACGGAGTGTAATTAAACCTTTGAATACAAAAGAACTTGCATTTCATTGAAACTCGTATTAAATGGGAGGTCAGTTTTGAGTGGTTTTGGTCGTGGATGCGACGGACATAGAAATAGATAAAACACATTATAAAGATGTTCGTGTAACAACAAACTGTCTGTAAATAAATCGGCACAAAGAGCCCTATTTTGACCAGGGATTTTTTATAATAATGTAGCCAACGAGCACAGATTCCACCTGATAGTATACGGCGACGGCCTATCTAAGATTAGGCACAGATACTTTGCTACCCTTAATGGCTAAGGTCACCGCATATATAAGAAACACAGAGATGCTTCATGATAGAAATAGGTATGACGGTGGTATTTTCCTGGTCGAACCACACGGAGGATCCGTCATTCAAAAATATTTTAGTTTACCTACCAACGGAGCCAAATTCTTGTGCCCAAGGGCCCCGAAATTCCTTAAAACTGAGTATACGAATACTTGCACCCAAATTCAATGGACGCATACGAAGTCGTAGCCATAAGCTAGCAACATGTTTTATTGGTAATATGTGATTTTAGGAATGTAATAACCGGAGCATTTCGTACAGAATCAAGTTTCTTTACCGATCCGCGCCTGATCGCGTTACGTGCAAATGCGTGTAAAATTGAGGAGAGATTGCTTCGTGGCTGCCACTCACATTGATTTGTAACATTATTTATGTAACGTACAGATACAAAGTATAATGCGAATAGCATTCGCGTCACTTTAAGTATTATTTTCTAGGTTGATGATATTTTATGTGTGATAAAATTTTCCAGTTCTTAAGACAGAAACGTTGAAAAGAGTCTACTAATTTACATTGAACCAGCGCGGTGGACTGTAGCCTAATCCACCTCTCAGTCTTTGAGTAGACCAGTGCCAAGCAGCGGTACATTCCTGGGTTGACGACATCCTTTGGGACCCTTTACCGAGATGCTAATGCTGCCCTGTAATATGGGCAAGTCGCACTGAAAACAAAGATTTAATGTGGGGAAGCATGTTCCATTTCCTTTTCTAACATGATTGTAAGTGTATGTTTGTGTGTGTGACCAACCTTACTTTAATTGAAATATCATTTCCAACCGATTAAATATTACTAATTTATTGTGTCTGTATTTATTTTTTATGATTGTCAGGACACAAGAAAATAGGTAAACAAGTAAACAGATTACAACACGGTGTAACACGCGGCCAACCTTAATGCGTTTTATTATGTGTAAGCGAAAATTTGATACATCACTCTCGCTGAAATGTAACTCGTTGTCGCTGTGCTGATAGCCAATTCATTCCACCACTAATCTTGTAATCTAAGTTTTTTTATAACATAGGAGTACCAGACGAGTATGCAGTCCGCCTGATAGCAAGTGGCTACTGCCGCCCATGGACATCTGTAATCAGCCCCAGATAAGATTAGATATTCCTAACAGAGCTGGTGCTATCCCTAAGGTGGTCATATCCCTAAGCTGGAAGGCTCGGAACTACTGGACCGACTCGGAAAAGTTTGTCTCCCTTAACACACTTTGCAAACCAGAACACGGCAGTGCTTAACAATGCTGTTGTGAGGCAGAAATAGGTGTGAATAGGTAAAACCTAACCCGATGTGAAAAGTCTTAACAAGGTAGTCGAAAGTAGAGTTGAAGGTGGTAGAACCCTTTGTGATTCGACTCCGGAGGCACCACCGCTACACATAACTCTGCCTAATAACAGTAGCGTTAAGCGCGGCTGTGTTCTGGGTTGAAGGGTGTAGTAAGGAAGACATACTTTTTCGAGGGGCTCCAGCTTAGTCCTCAGGTGTAGGGTTGCATTTGTGGTCGACCTCAGATAGGAATCTAATCTTATCTGGGGTTGATTACAGATGTCCATGGGTAGTAGCCACTTTCCATTAGCTGGACCAATTGTTACTTCTATATTATAAAAAAGTAAGTTAGTGGTTTCATGTTTTCGTACTTTGAAGGGCACATTACTGAAGGTCCCAGGTTCATCATTCACAGTCGTTAAACCTTATTAGAGACCCTATTTTCCAAAAATATTCGAGTTGGCGCAACAAAACTATTAACAGTAATTTCCATACCGAAAAATGCTTTTTGCCCAAAAAGCTTCATAAAACTGAAGAGCTTTTTACATATAATAGTGAAATACATTTGAAGCCGAAATCCACATTGCTTTTTTGAAAATAAATGTGCTTAAAGTTCCGGCAATGTAACTCTTATAATTATTTTCTGAGTGTTTATATATAATTATGTATGCATGACGTATGTATGTCTTATTGTTTTGGCGCGCCTTATAGCTCAAACGGTTTGATTGATTTTAACATATGAGGTGTCGTTAGATTCACACATTACTTCCCTTTTAAATTAATTATATTTAAACAGTCCGGCGTTTTGTTACAACCTTTTATTTAAATAATAATTAAGTAGTTAAGAGACAATTTCACTATAATGTTATATAATATTCGGGATATATTATTGAGGCTAATAATATTGAATAAGGAGCATTCAGTCTTCCTTATGGATAGTGTCCGCCTCTGAAGACTAAGTTTTTCGTTTCTTCTTTACCTCACCTTCCGAACCAGAATACAGCAGTGCTACTGTTATGACGCAAACAAAGGTTATGTCGTTTTTGCTTTCAGAATCAAACATCTTCAATTAAAGCCCAAATAAGCAAAAACTTAGTCACACTATTAAATAATTGTTACCATAAAATCGTTACATTGTACCAAATCTACTAATTACAACACAACTAGAGATGTGCCGAGTCAGGTCGACTCGAGTCAGTACTCGAGTACTTACATAAACTCGCATACTCGAGTACCAATAGTGATACTCGAGTACCAGTAATACTCGAATACTGACGATACTCGTACACTACAACTACTACTCGTACAAGTAAAAACTTGATTAATTTTGTGTAGTTAGTAAGGCGTTTTTTTTTTTGCTCTTCCGTGCTATTGGACTATGTTGTGCAAAGTACTCGAGTACTTTGTGAATACTTTGGACTCGAGTACTGACTCGATTCTTTTTTATATGAGTACTAAAGTACTCGAATACCAAAAAAGGCAGACTCGACACATCATTCAATACAACCGCCGATCCCACAGCACTTGTACGCACAACAATTATTTCTCAAACACCAACGCGTTACAGTAACTCATGTCAAGTATTAATCACGCAACCGCCGGTTTTAAGCAAATAAGAAAACATTTAACGCACGACTTGCTCTTCGAACGAGATTTTTGTGTGGGGTCGCCCCTCATTTATACAAACCCGTCGTCAAGCCACTGTTGTCAGGGATGCGTGCGTCTCCTCTTAAATCAAATTAGACTTTTTTTTTTTTGATGTGAAACATCTATAGCCGCACGTAAAACCGATTTCTGCCGTGGCGACGCATGCTATACGATGGTACCTATATATATACAGTCTATATGCAGTAGTGTGTACGGTGTGGCGACGCGTCGCCATGCGCAATCGAATTCAATAAATAGTCATCGTTATCTGGAAAAAAATCGTAAAATTTTATTTTATCATTATGACATATTTAGTTCCTATCACAATATGTTCTTTTCTGCATATTACTTTTACAAAATAATGTCGATGTTTCACATCTGCCAGGCTTCCCGTGACGGCTCACATTTTTTTATAATATAGGAGTAGCAGACGAGCATGCAGTCCACCCGATCGTAAGTGGCTACTGCCGCCCATGGACATCTGTAATCAACCCCAGATAGGATTAGATATTCCTATCTGAGGTCGGCAACTGATGCGCCGCTACCGCTGAGGACTAAGCTGGAACGCCTCGGAAAAGTCTGTCTCCCTTACCACACCCTTCAAACCGGAACACAGCAGCGCCTAATACTGCTGTTATTAGGTAGAAATAGGTGTGGCGGTGGTGCCGCCGGAGTCGAACCACAAAGGGTTCTACCACCTTCAAAGTGTAGTCAACCGCGCTGGACAAGTGCGAATTTTAGACTTTACACACAATTGAAAACTTTTTAAATATACTCTCAGGCGTGGAAGTTTCCTAACGATGTTTTATTACACGGTTTAAGCAAGCGATAAATTTTAATACGCACATAGTTTTTGCAAAGTCAGAGGCCCTTTAGGTTTGAACCTCGTACCCCGCGTTTGAAAGGTTGCTTACCCAAATGCAATATTAAGGTTGAAGTGGAACACTTCTTGGTATCTAACACTTGACTAAGGATATTAATGCTGACTGACTGTCCAACCATATGACTGCCTGCAACGCTTTTTATAGTCAAGTAATGAATATAATTCTATTATCCCAAGTTCACGTGGACGCGTCAGAATGGATAGTTAGGTAGCGTTTAGCAAAATCCCCATTAAACCAAAGTAATGAAATGAAATTAATTCCATAATCATCACGTAAATAAAAACATAAGAAATTACAAACACAAAAATAAAGCGACTAATTCCAATTTGTTCATGAACCGCGACAAAGTGAAAGCGGAAAGTATAAAAATCTAAAATATTAACGTTATGACCTTAATCGATTTGTGTGTAACAAATGGGGAAACTCCCCCGAATTCGGCCAAAACTTGTTACGGTAGCGCGAGATTTTATTTAACTTTTAATTCGCTATAAATCGGACACGCGACGGTGTAACGGGCGGTTTATTTAATCGTTATTGCAGTGTTTCGAGTTAAATACTTTTATAATTAGGTTTATTGGCAGTGTTGACTCGTTTTAACCCTCGCGTGCCGATGCGTTGGGATTTACGAGAGCCAGTTATGTTCTCGGCAGCTGAACTGTTTAAAAAATAAAATGTTTTTATTCTTTTTTCTTTTATTTTGGTGTAACTTTTTATTGGTTTGTGTAAGTTTATCGCCGATCTTGACAATTCGTTGGTTTTTGTGAATTACGTTGTGGGGCACGCGGTCCGCCCGACCGTTCGAAATTATCGTACGATTTATCAAAATTTAATTAAAATTTAATTTTATACGTTTGCACGTTTGTTGACGCCTCATGGCGTTTCATATCTGATGATTATCACTTGTTGTTCATAAAGTAAGTTTAAAATTAAGAGAACACATAAGCTAATAAACGAGCTCAAATACGTGTCATGGCTGCCGTAAGAATCAATAGCAACATAGTAGTGGAAAATAAGAAAATAAAAATGGTGACGGATGATATGTAATATAATGTGATTTTATAAAAATGTTTTCCAAAAAATACTAATTCTTTACATGTTAACTTGGAATAGTTAATTTGTAAATTTTATAAAAACTGCACTAAAAGTTTTTTTTATTATTTTCTTCCTCTGTTCAGAATTCAGTGCGACTATATTCATAATGTTAAGAAACCAAAACTATCAGATCCACGAAACAAGAAAAACAGATCAGATCTAATACGTAAAGTATAAACGCTGAAATAGATTCGTATACATAGTGTATATATTAACGCATTACAATTATTTTCTTAACCCTGAAACACCGAATTCTGTCGATATGTAATGTTTAGACAATACTGTGTTTGTAACATTAACATTCGGAATTACGTTTAACAACGTTATCACGAATTACACGCCGTGCCACATCTTACAACCTCACAAATACAACAGACTGACACGTCGCTGTGTTTAATGAGACGTGACATCACGAAAATAACCACGGGCCGTTGAGGGTTATAGTGGGATATTAAAATGTTAACTAAATTTACTCATGTAGAAATTAGTTTGCAAAATTCGGAACATTAAAAAAAATATTAAAATAAAATAATGCTGAAAGTAGGAATAAAAAATCAAGAAACATAACAGAACGTAATGTTATGTTCTATTACATTCATTTAATTACATCATCAAATACATTTTATATATGTAGTTATATGAGCATGGCTATAATGCAGACATCTGTAATCAACCCCAGATAGGATTAAAGTTCTAACTGAAGTAGGCTTCAAATGCGCTGCTACTTTACTTTAATTGCAACCAGAACACAGTACCTAATGCTTAACGTTGCAGTTAAAGTAAAAAGTGAGTGAGTGGTGCCTACAGATTCGAACCACACAGTTTCACATTCAAATACCTATTTTTGTGTCAAAGTACGATAGAGTGAGATAATTTTAAAACATTACCAATTCAGCGATGGAAGTTATCGCCGTCGTTCATCGCCAGATCTGTACCATCGCAGTAAAGGGTTATTTATCACGTCACGCGGTCACTCATATCACGTATCGCGTTAATTTTATCAACGCGGTATGCTCCCTACAGTTATTGTTATTGCACTTTTTGGTAATAACTGGTTGCGAATTACAGTTATTTTAGTGATGTGTAAGTTTTTTTTTTAATTAGATTTTTTATAAGTGGTAGATCCTTTCGTGTGTCGATTCACAAGCCTATTTTTTGTTTGATAATAACGGTGCTAAGCGCTGCTGTTTTGATTAGAAAGTGTTATAAGAGATAATCTTTAATGAAATGAGACATTTCAATTTAGTAACTGGTTCTTTGCGGACTAAGTAGTAACGCTTCTGATAGGTTTATCTCTTCTACTTCGCCCTTTAAACTAAAACATAGCAGCGCTTAACTACTACAACGAAATTACTGTCAACATTTCGGCGATAATTATAAAACATCGCACATTCAGCGATGGAAGTTATCGCCACATCGTTCATCGCCAGATCTGTGCCATCGCAGTAAAGGGTTATTTATCACGTCACGCGGTCACTCATATCACGTATCGCGTTAATTTTATCAACGCGGTATGCTCCCGACAGTTATTGTTATCGGACTTTTTGGTAATAACTGGTTGCGAATTACAGTTATTTTAGTGATGTGTACTGAAGTTTTTTATTTTCATTTTTAAAAACCGTAGACCCTTTCGACTTCGAGGCCTATTTCTGTCGGATAATAGCGATGTTAAATGCTGCTATGTTTAGGTTAGTAGGTCTAATAAGGGAGAGCCTTAAATGACATAAGACATTCCAATGTAGTAGCTTTTGCTTTGCAGACTAAGTTGTAACGCTTCGAATAAGTTTATCTCCCGTACTACTACACCCTTTACATTATTACAACGAAATTACTGTCAACATTTCGGCGATAGAGCGAGATAATTTTAAAACATTACCAATTCAGCGATGGAAGTTATCGCCGTCGTTCATCGCCAGATCTGTGCCATCGCAGTAAAGGGTTATTTATCACGTCACGCGGTCACTCATATCACGTATCGCGTTAATTTTATCAACGCGGTATGCTCCCGACAGTTATTGTTATCGGGCTCTTTGGTAATAACTGGTTGCGAATTACAGTTATTTTAATTTTAAATATGATAGAGATGACATAAACACTACAGTTACTTCTGCATAATCATTGTACGTGTTAAGTGCTAGGTTATTGTAGTACTCGTATTCTAGGTAGAAGGGTGTGGTCAGAAAGTTACTTATAAGTAACAAAGACTTTGTTACCCCTAACGGACTAAGTTGGAATGCTTTTGTATTGTGTCTCCCGTACACCTCCAAGCAGAATAGCATAAATACGGCTGAAGCGTTGAGATCGGCCGCAATTGCCTCTGAGTGGCCTATGAGTACTAAATTGGAACGCCCGGCGTGTCTTTCAAACTAGGACACAAAAATTATAGCTGCCATTATATACCAGAAGTAGGTTGGTCAGTAGAACCTCCATTTAACTAGAGACTACTCTTTCATTGACGACCCGCATGGCGGAGCGGTCACCATACCGGTCTGACGCACAGAGGGTCCCGGGTTCGACCCCCGGCCAGACAGATTTCTAAATGACGAATTTAGATTTCTGTTTCTGGGTCTGGGTGTTTGTGTATTTGTCTCTGTGTGTCTATAGCACCCACGATACAGGGAACCCTAGTGTGGAGTGAGTGTAGTGTAGAAAGCTTTCCATGAGATAACCAAAATATTACATAACACGATATTCTCATATCACATCCATAAATTTTAAATCCGTGGCCACCGATGCGCGAAGCTCGAGACCGGCCACTAAATCATGCAGAGTGAGTTCGACCACTAAATTAGATCCTCGAATGAAAAGATTGTCTCTTTTGAAATTGCAATAGATCGCTACGTGGTCCGTTTATACTTTTTTACGAGTTTGCTGAATGTACGAAATAAAACAATTTCATTTTTATATCTGAGACTGACTGTGATTTATTTTTATGCTGGTGTATTTTTAGGTATCTATATAACCCAATACAGGCTGTTTTGCAGTTTTATGGTGATAAAAATTGATGTGGCGACATTTTATTGGT
The DNA here is from genome assembly GCA_014595695.2 of Epargyreus clarus clarus. Taxonomy (NCBI): domain Eukaryota; kingdom Metazoa; phylum Arthropoda; class Insecta; order Lepidoptera; family Hesperiidae; genus Epargyreus; species Epargyreus clarus. Next base: position 2,067,039 of record JACTTY020000076.1, read on the forward strand.
TCCATTTTTCTTAGTCCTTTAGGGCAAGTAACCCATGAGTGGCGTACCACCGTTAGTCTTATTTGGGATTGATTACAGATTTCCATTAGCGGCATTAGCGATCAGATGGTCAATATTATGAAAAAAGTTTTTTTTTTTTATAATATAAGAGTAGCAGACGAGCATGCAGTCCACCTGATGGTAAGTGGCTACTACCGCCCATCGACATCTGTAATCAACCACAGACAGGATTAGATATTACTACCTGAGGTCGGCCACAGATGCGCCGCTACCCCTGAGGACTAAGCTGGAACGCCTTGGAAAAGTCTGTCTACCTTACCACACCCTTCAAACCGGAACACAGCAGCGCCTAACGCTGTTGTTATTAGGTAGAAATTGGTGTGGCGGTGTTGCCGCCAGAGTCGAACCACAAAGGGTTCTACCACCTTTTAAAGTTTTTAGTTAATATATACTAGACATGTAGAAAGAATTCTCATTTGCTGTGCCCCGCGGTGGCTATATCCAGAACTGCAATTTCCAAGAAATCTTCCTAACTTCGCATCAGCATTATTTAAGAAAATTCAAAATTTCGTGCCCTAAGACTTATCAACTGAAACTTTACGTTTGTATATCTACGTCAGTCAGTATTCATTATTTAGATGACATTAAAATTATATTGCCAAAAAATTTCATTATTATATTCAGTTACGCGTGTTGACATCGCATGTTGAACTAACTAAAATTTATAATTCAATTTTGATCCTTGCAGTCGATAAGAGAATCCCCTACTACTTACAACTGTTTTAGAACTCGAATTAAACTCGTTGCATGTAATAAATACCACATGACTTCAATATGATTTACAATTGTATATTTTTAGTTGATATCATTTAATGTTGATGTTTGATCTTAACAATTTGTGTATATTAATAATTATTATCAAATCTTAATTAAGAATTTGGATATGTTCTCAGTCAGGTACTTTAAGTAATCCCTGTATATTTCGTGCAATTTCACTCAAATCAAAAATGTTTATTGCCAATTACAAAATAAATATAATTTAACTAAATGTTTCATTAAAATCGTCTCAACACATTGAAATAAAACTAGACCCACCTTAAACTTTAACTTATTTCACTCAACAAAAGATGTACACACTAAACTTGCTTTTCGTTCGTTTTTCAATAGTAGGGGTCCCACAGGACTCATGTTATGAGTACAAGCACAAAATACCGAAATGAACTTACGAAAGCGTTGGGACCTCCGCATAATAAAATGCAATTTGCCTCCACTGTTCACCAATTAATAATCAAAATGGCAGTCTTTGTAACATACAAAAGGCATTTTGTAAGGTTCACGTTGTGTTAAAATTGAAAATTAATTTTCAAAAAATTGCAAGTTCACATTTTCTCTGCTTACGTGTTTGTGTGAGTAAACATACACAGTGCCTGTCAGACACACAATCTAGAGAAGAAATCCAAGATCATTCAGATGAAGGTGGTATAACCCTTTGTGGTTCGACTTCGGCGGCACCACCGCCGCAATGGCAATGGAAGGTGGACTGCAAGCTCGTCTGCTACTCCTATATTATACAAAAAAGGTATGTCATTATATAACCCGCGTGCTGGAACAGTTCCGGGTTCGATCCTCAGCCAGACAGGCATTAAATTAATAATTTAGATGTATATTTTGGTCAGTGTATGTCTTTATTCGTCTTAGTGTTTCCACGGCACCCACGATACAAGCAACCCTAGTAAGGTCGTGAGTGTATAAAGCGTTAATTTCCCAAAATAGCAGAACACAAAAAGCGTACGTCAGTCGGACTGACGGGACTCGAACGGGAATCAATTCGGACCTGCCACTGGACGACAGCCAACTCCCAGCCCTAATTGTGTTTGCCATCGCCCGGACCTTTGTTTGTTTTTGGCGGTTCAATTTTGAGTTTTTCTGATGACTAAACCGATGCTAACTTCGCCTAAAATTCTAACAAGCTAAATTGGTTTGTTTGCGGTTATTAAATGTTTTTAATTATTAAATACGGTTTGAAAATAGAATTTTGTTTGGGAGGCAAAAAAATCTTTGAAATAAGCTTTTGATAGTAGAACTGTTGGGCATTTATTCTTTCAGAATAAGAAGGAAAACCATCCACCACGCTGGCCAAGAATGGAAAACAAGTATTTAAACTAACTTACATTGTATTTCATGCTAAATGAAGAAGTAATTTACCTAAGATTTTTATGATTTTTTTCAAAATTTTAAAATTAATGTAGATAAATGAAAAAAGTATAATAACATATTCGTATTAGTATTAGGTACAATTACATTGAATTGTTAAATGTAATAAAATTAATAATAATATACATAATTTATATTAGTAAATATATAAATTAAGTATATTTGAGTAGAGTATATTTTCACAAAGTAAATGTGACATAAAACACAGTATTTCTTTTAGTAAAAGAGTCGATCAAAAATTGCACCTATTCATCCACCCAGCGCTTCTCAAACTATTACCGATATACCGTCGTATTGGAAAGGGTTATAAATTCCGGTAATATAATATAGAGCCGGACATATCCGGTTACAATTACCGGGCGCTGTAAACGGCTTCCGGAAACGGTTATGGTTTTCCGACGGCGTCACTTAAATTTACGACCGGACCGCTCGTACGGTTAAAAACTGCCCGTTAACATCAAACACAGCGTTTTCAATCAAACTGTTTGAAGATCAGAGAAAACGTAACAAAATGTTGAGATCTTTAGTCATTAAACATTGAGTTGGGTTGTGTCGGCTCATTTATTTAAAAGAAAGAAAGAAGAAAGAAAGAAAGAAACCATTTATTTTACATGCTATACAAGTTACAACATACAATAAAAAATAATAACAAATAAAAAAACACGTGACGTAAACGATACAGTATAGCAGCAAAAATGGAAATAAAAAAATGTTTATAAATGTTTATAATAAATGGAAATAAAAGAATGTTTAAGGAAAGAGCATGTTAGAGACTATACAAAATTGAAAAAAAAAGGAAAAAAATATAAATTCGTAATGGGAAAAAATTGGTAAGTAGGTAAGACATAGAATAGTAAAACTTTAACACCACTGACGAACACTTGACTAGTATTATATAATAAAACAAGTAAAAACATTGTATTAAGTTGACGAAACAAACAAATAGGAGAAAATCAATGTAGTTTCATAATAACTAACTCAATAAAATATTATTATCTGATATTTCCTACGAACTATTCAATATTGGTGATGAATATGATACGAAAAAATAAACAACTATGTATAAACTATTGTAAAATTATGTATCATATTTTGAATAAATATACATGAGCCCGTTATTAATAACCAATCTATCCAATCTTTCCCCATTTAAAGACACTTTTTAACAATTTCTTAAAACGTGCTAGAAGACGAATTTCGATCTTTAGTAGGTAAAATTGAATAGATTGGCTTTTAATGAACAGAGATCTTCATTTTCAGAGGATAGTCGTAATATGTAGTATGATATCTTGCCCTCAGTATAAAGATAAATCCTTTGGCTAAAGTAAATTACCGTGAATTATTAAAATATTTTTTACCCATGTCCCGATCAAATGAAGTAATTTACAAAATAAATTAAAACAAAGAAGTCAGATTAAGTTTTGATTTCTGGCGTCGCCATTGTTACAAATTTTTAATTAAATTTCCCTCTGACTAGTTAAAGTTTAATTAAATTGTATGATAATGAAGTAAGTTCTAAACAAGTTACGGCGATTTCGTTACGAAAATATGTTTGTTATAATAAAAACACAGAATGATATTGTGTTTTATATCCAAAACATCCCAGGTTCGATACCCGGGTAGAAGGGTAATTAAAATCGTGAAATTAAATCTCCTGTTACTTACTTAATATTGTAAATAGACGATTCATATGATTTTTTAAATCAGAAAATCCTAGGTTTGATTTCCGATTAGGGGAACGAGTGAAGACATAAATTTTGAAACTTTTGGATGATTTTTTCCTCAATTTAGTTTAAAAATATTTTTTTCAGACTTCAGTTACTAATCATGGTCAACACATAAAAGCCTATTATTGTCTGTCCGTCTCTTAATGTTTATAATTATTTTTATTTTCTTAAATTATTAGTTTTTGTAAAACTTAATTAAAGTATAAAAGTTTATAATCCTTATAGCACACGGGAGCTTTATAAATACAAAAGCTTAATTACAATACGTCTTTAGGTCTGATGTTACTTATTTTATCCCTTAAATCGTTTACAAACTTGAAACTCGAAATATTTATCGCCCTAACCGGTGTCGAAATCCATCCATATTATATATACATAAGTCGGCTGTCTGTCTGGCCCTTACAATGAGCCCTCTACGCCCTAACGGAGTCACTTCCAGGTGGAAGATAGATGAATACTTTAAGGACCCTGTGAATTGGGGTGTGGTTTAAGTGTAAAGAGTTTGGAAAAAAGGGTTAATATATTTATTCATTTCATCATCATCATCAACCCATTATTGTCCCACAGCTGGGCACGGGTCTCCTCTCATAATGAGAAGGATTAGGCCATAGTCCACCGCGCTGGCCAAGTGCGTATTGCTAGACTTGACATAACTTTGAGATGTTTTTTATATAAATCTCCCAGGTATGCAGGTTTCCTTACGATGTTTTCCTACACCGTTTTTAGCAAGTGATAATTAATTTCTAATACGCACATAATTTCGAAAAAGCAGAGGCCTGGGATTTGAACCTCGGACGGCTCGATCGAGAGGCCGAGTTTCTTAACCACTTGGCTATCACTGCCTTTTTATTAATTTATTCATTTAGTAAATGGCATTGCCAGTATGGATCGACGGAGGAGTTATAATGCCACACTTATTTTTAGCGTAAGATAGTTCTTACGTTTCGGTGGACAGATGCAGAAACACGCAGACATACATATGAGGCGACTATCTTAGCCCTTTAGAGAGGCAAGGCATCTGTGATCAGCGTAATTAACCCCTGTTTTATATTATTGCGTTGGTTATAGATGTCCATGAACAAATACCACTTTCCATTCGATGGACTACATGCTATTTTGCAATTTTAATCCTTTAAAAATAATAACAAAAACGTTATAAAAGAGCGTTATAAAAGAGTTACTAATACCACTAATAGAATCTCATTTCCACAAAACTTTTAAAGCCATGCATGCCATGCAAATAATTCTCAAAAAGTCTCATAAATCCGCATACTTTTTTAAGTATTCTTATGCAAACCAAATCCTTGCACTTCGCTAATCACTTAAATAAAACGAATATATTAATTAATAATTAATCGAATCAAATAACTTTATTGTGGAACACAGCTTTAAATATAGGTTCTTTGGGTAATATCCGCCATATTCCGGCCTCATGGGCATACAATATTATAATAGAAAAAAATAATATTAACATTAACTCTTATGACTTGGACCATACCCAAAATACTACGCGCCTGAAAGGAACTGTTTGTATAGCATGGAAGATTAATCTTACATGTTTTTTGCCATTTTTGATACAGACAGACGCACTGGATCAATATTCTGTATATGGATAAGTGCATGCTTCGTATAGGCGCAGTGGGGACGTTTCAGATGGCAAAGTAAATACACAGGATTTTTGATTTTTGTGTAGGTATGGGCTAAATACTTGGAACGTGAACTAATTTTGATTTCAAACAATTTTAACATACTTTTATTTCGGAATATTTGTATAGGTGATAGGCATGTAGAAACGTAGGGTTGAGTGGAATTTGAGGAACATTAGTAGAAAAAGCCAGAAGAACCGATGAAAATTTAATGACAACGTTTGAAGGAAGCCAATGACGTAAAAAAACAATATATGTACATAAGAACATATTAAAAGAAATATACATTAAAACCTTCTGCGCTAACTAAAATAATAAAATGAATAAGCAAATAGTGCGTCGCCTACAATTTGTTTTATGTCATTTCAAAATAATTCCATTTTGGAAATAGACAGTTTTTGATCTATTTTAATTGAACTGGCTGAACTGATGACCTGCAGAAGGCTGATTGGAGGAGGCTCTGCCATCAATAGCACGATAAAGGCATTATAGGTATTATATGACGGAAATTGGTGACGGTAGTACCTACCTACTCACGAACCACGTAAAGTTTCTACCACCTTCAACCATTTTCCCACTAATCAAAAACAACGTAGGCTTAATAACCTAAATATTTCGAAAGAAATATGAAACTCTATTCAACACTAAATTTAACCAAAAAAACAATATTGTTTTTTGGTACAGCGTGTTACCACTAATAACTATAATGACCTTAATGACCTTAAGCAAACCTTTCTTTGAAACTTCTAAGAATTTCTAGATTGCTAACACTACGCCGAATCGATTAGAACTAAACGTGCCAATAAATAATGGATTTGCGTATGGAAGGTTTATAAAATGAGTGTGTACGCAAAAAATGTCATTTTTCATTTTTTCCGCAATGTACTTTCTTGTACTTATTTACTAGAATGTTATGAGTAAGAAGGGACATTTTGAAAATGTCGGCGAAGTAATAGCTTTGTGGGTTTTCATTGTTTGAACACTTCCTTTTTTAAACACACATCGATTTTTTTACAATAATTACAACACTAATTTACATTGACTTCACTTCGTAATATAATAAATAGAATTGTACCATGTATGTAATGTAAAACTTGTTAACAAAATATAGAATACAATATTAAATACAAAAATAAAAAATACATGTAAAATTTTGTACAATACATACTAATACATAATAATACATGTAAAAATGTCTCAAGTCAAAATACGTAGACGTAAAATGGGAGTTATGTGTATTGTACACAGAATAATAAGTACTAAAAATATGGTGGTATACATAAATTTGCAGCCAAATTTCCTAACGATACAATAAAATCCTTATTGAGACGAACAAAACATGTATGTTTCAATATTTTACAGACTATACTATTTACCTGCATATTTCGTATCCTTTCTTTAATAACTCCGAATACAATTGACAGTGTGGCTAGAGTGAGAGAGACACAACATAACAAGCGATGGCTCAGAGTGAGAGAAAGAAAGAGAGGGAAGAACAAGCAGCTGTTATAGCAAAAAAGTATAGTTTCGAAGAATCCAATTCATGTTTGCGCAAACAACGATAATACATCGGTTATCGCTTAACCAAATGCTTGGTGACGTTAGGGTTACCACAAATCTCTAAATTAACATTTTTTTAAAGTAGTAAGTAGTTAAAAATAAAAACCCGCCTGTTTCAATAAACGGTCTGAAAAGGGAATAAAATGTCACTCCCATAATTAAACGAATCTAACGAGACTTTGTATGTTGAAAAACGTCAAGCCATTTAAGGTGCAGGTCTTGGTAACGAATGAGACATACATTCATACGCTTGAAAAACATTACCCTCTGAAATCGAATGGAAATCCTTAATTTATTTGGCTAAGTGTTATAGCTGTAACTTGTCGCTTTGTTAGTAATTACCGAACATTAGGATTCCTTGATTCTATAATTTTATGGACACAATAAAACGAATACAAAAACAAAAATTTTCACAAAATTCTATGGCTGCTATGATAACAAATACTAAAAAGAAACAAAATTTTTGGTACGGAATCCTCCATGTGCGTTCGTCTCGCACTTGGCTAATCTTTTCCTTATATCTTTATGATTCTGACTAAACATGAGTCATGAGAGGACCCTAACTCACAGCACTTCTGTGGACAGACAAACGTAAACAGCGACCAGTAAATATTTATACAACAACATTTTAATATGTCTGTCTGTTTCTCTGTTTACATTCAAGTGGTCGATAGAACTTTATCGTCGGTTTCGTACTAAACGTCTGTTTCAAATGTTGGTTTAGAGTTCGTTAAATATTGGGGGATATATTCCTAGGTATTTTTACTGAACTAGCAAAAGATGCGTTATACTCGATAGGAAGGTTACTACTGCTTATGGATATCTATAATCAACTTCGAATAGGACAATCGGTCATATAGTATGTTCTAATTAAGATTTCAAAGGTAGCGTGATATCTAAGCTAGAACGCTTCATGTATCTTCTTTACTCTAACATCAATTTTCTACCACCTTCAGAATTGGGGAAGGAACATTCTCAATAGAGGGCAACAAGATAAAACTACTACAAAAGGTAACTCTACACATCGTCTAGTGCCTACTGTAGATCATCTATTACTGTAGTACATTGTATTATAAAAGAAAAATAAATAAAGAGATGGATAGTAATCGAAAAGATATATTAAAATATCATAATCATTTTCAGTTCAATAAAAAAACTTTCTTATCTTTTATTTTTTAATAACCGCCGGTTCCTTACACATCGTTTGTTCCAAAACTTTATCTTTTTATATTTTCGTTCCAAAAGTACCGTTTTTCGCAACAATAGCATACTTTACTGTGTAGGAATCGAAAATCCTTTTACGAGTAAAAAGCAATGGCGGAAATAAGCCGCGGCGCACATGAAAAGAAGCTTTGGTTGCAAAAACTCATTCATTCATTCATTTCGGGGTATTTGGGTTCTGTAAAGGCGATTGGTTAATTGATGTGTTTTTTCTCTTTTTTTTTTTATTAAACGATGGGTATACAATTTATGTAGTATGTTTTTAATTTAAATTTATTTAAATTTTTTGTTCCTTTTTTAATTACTATTATTGTCAGGAGTAATTGTCAAATGGCCGTTCAGTTTTACTTTGATATGCTATTATTTTTATCTATAATAATATTATAAAGAGGAAAACTTTGTTTGTTTGTTTGATTGTAATGAATAGGCTCAAAAACTACTCGACCGATTTAAAAAATTCTTTCACGATTCGAAAGCTCCATTATCCACGAGTAACATAGGCTATATTTTATATGAAATATATTTGATAAATAGATTTTGAGGCGGTACAAAGTTTGCCGGGTCAACTAGTGTCTAATATTTTGAAGATACTCTGCGTTCGCTTGTACAGTGACTTACTAAATGTAATTAATTTTGAAATGAAGACAGAAAGAAAAAAATTGCAAAAAAATTAATTCTATGCCAATTTTATTATTGTCAAATTTTAAGAGCTAATACTATATCGTTACAGTCTACTATTGACCACTTTCATCCCTTCACGAACAATAAAATATTTTACACGACATACGGAACCCCAAAACCACTAGTATACGCCTATACATGTTTTTTTACTTCACACGAAGAGTTTTTGCAATCAGCACCGCGGTTATTTGTTAAAAGCGGCACTGGTTTCGTTGGGAAAATAAACGGTTTTTCTACTGAACCAAACATTTTGTAAGGTTTTTGTAAATATACCGTTTTGTTTCCCCCAATTTCGGTTTGGTTTCAAAGTGAATGGACCGCGATTTTTCTCACCAACGCTGTGCTGAAAAATGGTTACGTTATTAAATATATGTATTGAAGTTACAACTTATTAATATTTGTAAAATACATTTGACTATGATATAGTTAAATAGTAAAGAAAATTAAACGGAAAAGTAAGGTTCAAAATGTGTCTCTCACAAATATTTTCTCTAGAAATCAATCCCTAAAAGATAAAATTCTATGTAACCATTATCTATTATTATTACACTGAAATATGGAATTTTATGAAAATGTATCAAACGAGCGTAGAGATGATCTAATGGTAAGTCGCCACTACCATCCAAAGATATCTGGAATCGAATTCAAATACAAATGGAGTACTACCCAAGCTTCATCACTGTGGATCCAAATGCTTCCACTCATATGTAAATGCTACTCTTAACTAACTCTACTATTACTCTATGTTACTACTTTATTATTAACTGATATATACATGCTTGAAACGCTATATTTCTGTACTCTTGAAATCAGAACACAGTAATGCTTAACACTTTTAGGCAAAAATACGTGTAGCGACAGACACAAAAAGTATATCTTTTAGAAAAGATTCGATTTTATAAAACATCGTAAAAGATAGAAACGACCACGTGTTGAAAGGCGAAGTGGCTTTTACACAAAACTTGTGAAGCGATACGATATCTGGGTTCAATTAAAACTGTCCACGGGGTTGAATTTAGGGGTGGGTTCTTGGGGAATGTTCGGAAAGTTTCCAGCGTTGAAATCTTGGGCATTTTCAGCCGTATCACTTCAGATATTGGAATAAGTTTTATTTATATTTATAAGTATATAAGCTTTGGTATATAAATTTATATTAAAAGTATGCCGCTTACATGTATGCCGCTTTATATATAAATTTGAGAAAACAATTTCGATTGAAAATATATGGTAAAACGAGTTACGTGTAAGCGACAGCCCTACACGTTAAGGCTGCATCGCGCCAGCCCTACACCGTTCTCACGCTGCATCGTGCTTGCGCTGCATCGGGCCTTCGCGGAACGGCCAACGCTGACGAGGCGCGCAGGTGGCCGTCCCACGCGCGGGTGGCCGTCCCACGTACAGGTGGCCGTCCACCATGGAATCAGTTCACCTCCATCGCGGAAAGTGACTCGACCTATCCCATCAATTTATTTTTTTAATTTCATTTTTGTTAAAACTTGTGTAAAATTTGTGTTAAATTTAAATAAAAATTTAATTTGTTCGCGAAATAGACTGCAATTATTTCCTCGACGCCCAGCTCCCATAACTGGCGCAGTCGAAAGTTCCCGGTTTGTGCGTGTTTCGGACTATCGCAATTAAACGAGGAACCCATAAGTGGCGCAGAACCCATAACTGGCGCAATCGAAAGTTCCCGGTTTGTGCGTGTTTCGGACTATCGCTATTAAACGGGAAACCGAACCATTGAACGAGATCCGGACGTCGGGGAACCCTGCTCAGCTCGCTACATCCAAAAATCGATGTGCAAATACGAGATGAAGCTACTTCTGTGAGTAATAAGTAGATATTAAGTATGTACCTATTGGTTGCAGCTCCTATACAATATATGTCCTTCCTATCCCTATAAATATAATTTTATTGAAAATTTGAGTGAACAGTGACATAAAATCTTTCAAGATTTTTTTTATTACGAGCAAATAAGGGTAGTTCACCCAGTTCTCGTCAGGAAATTCGTAGATCTATACGAGACCGTAATCGTAATTTAGATTTATTTGTCATAGAAGAATCATTAAATATGACAGAAAATTCAATGCCAAGTGTAAGTGGAACGGCAATTTCTGCTTCTTTGTCAGACAAAACCGATAAAATTTTTAATGCTTTAAGATTAGTCCCTGAGTTTGATGGAAATTCAAATGTTTTAATTAGATTTTTAAACATATGTGATCAAATTGTATTAGCATATGTCGATCCGGCATCTGGAAATGAGTTAAATAATTATGCAGTGATAAATGGAATTTTAAATAAAATTAAGGGACCCGCGGCTAGAACCTTAGCTACGAATGGCATCCCATCGGATTGGAATGGAATCCGCGCAGCTCTTATTAATACCTTTTCAGATCATCGTGATGAATCTTCATTGTATAGCGATTTATCTATGTTATCTCAAGGTAATGACACACCCCACATTTTTTATGAACGAATTCAGAATTTACTCGGTACAATAATGAACATATGTTGAGTTACATGATGATATTTCCACTACCGTTGAAGCTAAACGGACCTTATATAAAAAATTAGCTTTACAGACTTTCCTTAAAGGCTTACGTGAACCATTAGGCTCACGCATACGTTGTATGAGGCCTCCAACGCTTGAAAAGGCCTTGGAGTTTGCTCAGGAGGAATTAAATATTATTTACATGCAAAATAGAAATTCTTATTCACGAAAACTTACACAACAGACACCATCATTCAGAACTAACAATTTTAATCCTTTCTTTAATAAGCAAATTAGCCAGCAGTCACGCATGAATAATTCTCAGATGTTGCCACACTTAAATAAGCCTTATCAAGGTCCATCAAAAACCCAGCAAATGTTTAGGGCTCTACCACGATCGAATATGAGCACTGGTTTTAGGATACCACTTAGGGAAACTCACCCCACACAGCACCAACGCCAGGTCAGTAATCAAATGCACGGACAGCCTATGAGTGGCATTAGCCACCCCAAAGCCCGTACATTGCCACCGACTTCAATGAAACCTGACTGGAGCCGACAAGGTCAGTACCGTTCTCCAAATTATTACCAAGAAATTAATACTAATGAGTATGATAACTGTGATGACATTGACCATAACTTCGTCGATAACTATGACATGAGCTATGACACCCCATCTAACGTAGTTGAACACTTAGTGGGAAACGGTTACATAAATGACCAACAATTTATTGAACAGACTGACGAACAAACGGACGAAAATTTTTTGTCAGCTCAAATTTCAAGTGTCCCAAGATAGAATTAAATTTACAAAATAAAAGACAGCTTCCATACATTCAAATTCATAACCCACCTCTGAAATTATTAATAGATACAGGAGCAAATCAATCCTTTATCAATCCAGAAGCTATAGAAAGATACTATTCGGATTTACCATTATATTACGACCCTTTTATTGTGACAAATATTCATGCTTCTACTAGAAACGACTATTCCATAGAAATACCATGTTTTTCTGAAATTAATGACAATAACCCCGTAAAGCTTTACATTTATAGGTTTCACAATTATTTCGACGGTTTAATAGGTTGTGATTTATTAGAGCAGTGGCAAGCAAAAATTGATTTAGGCTCTCGCATACTTAACACACAGTTTGCAAAAAATAAAATCCATATGTTTGAATCTGGCAGTGTAAATTTAATAGAGGTGATAATACCAGCACAATCTAGCAAAATTATTAAAGTGCCAACTACTATAGCTAACGGTGAAATTATTAT